>LOJH01035612.1:0-15722 GCA_001685095.1 Ellobius talpinus | reverse complement strand
CTTGAATCCTTCCAACTTTTCTTCTGTTGTTTACTGCTAAGAATGGTCAAGCCCACCTACACCTCACCAAGTTGTAATCTGGTCCATGGTGAATGCCTCTGGAGACAGGGCACTCAGTGCTCCACAGACAGTAGGTTTATTTACAGGTAACTTTGACTATAAAAGCCCATAGCTGTTATCCTCAATTTCCTTCCACTCATTCAACCAAACCCTTGCAAATGCATGTTTAATATTCTTGCAGACAATCTAAGAGTTCTCATATCTTCCATGCCCCCCTGCATTCTTCTCTCTTTTCCAGGTTGAACTAGTTCAGTTTCTTGGTTTGTACTCTTAACCTACTGATTGCTTTTCTCTGGGGCAGAGGGGGATGTGTTCCCATTAACACTTAGTGTCCATAACTCAGCACGATCCACCACACAGGAAGGCGGGGCTATCTTTCCATTTCATCTCTCTACTCATCTTTAGAAACTGTAACATTTTATGTGCAACCCAAGAGCCGTATATGGAGTCCAGGATGGGCAGTGTGCTGGGCGAGCAGGTACTGAGCGTAGGGCTAAGTGTGGTCACAGCACAGATCGACTTGGCCGGGAAGGAAATGGGGGTGATCTGCTGCTGCTGCTGAAGCCTGGTGAGGCCTGAGGAGCTTCCCAAAGAGCAGGTTGCTGTGAGCAAGCAGTGGGAGGGCCTTTCCTAGACAGAGGGTTGAGGAAGGGCTCTCAGAGGAAATGATTCTAAAGCCGGGTCCTGAGGGAAATTCGGAGGAAAAGAGGCAGAAGGGGCAGGGCAGTAGAGGGAAGCACACCGGGCAAAAGGAAGGATACCTTTTATGGATCTTCTTTTGAAAAAGAAACTGAATGCAGACTGAAAGGGCGAAGGTAGAGGGACAGTAGAAAAAGGGAGGTGGTGTCCTGATCGTGGGTTGATCATCCAGCACACATTGTGTGTGTGTGTGTGTGTGTGTGTGTGTGTGTGTGTGTGTCCCACCATCAGAGGACAGCCTTCAGAAGGGAGTTCTTGGGAATTGAATTCAAGTCATTGGCCTTGGTGGTAAGTGCCTTACCCACTGAGCCATCTTTCTGGGCTACCAACATACATCTGAGCATCAACTATGTATTGTAAACAGTTTTGAGCCCTAGGGATATGTCAGCTAACAAAATAGCCTGTGTGAAGAAAACAAACCGCATTAAAACCACATTGTCCCCAAACTGTTGTGTCTTGGGAGTTGCCTGATTATGGATATTGAGAAGTTCAAGTGCCATGCCAAAGAAATCTGGGTTTTAAAGGCAGGAGAAAATCACTTTAAAGATCAAGGGTTAGTAATGTGGTTCGGGTCACGCTGCTCATAGGTAGATATAAAATCCACAGTGAGGAACTTTAGCCAAGGGAAAACCAAATATTCTTAAACTGTTGAGAACAGTCCTTTGTGACTAGACGCCACACTGACCCTTGCAGGAACCTAGATGAAAACAGCCCAGAGTGGCACTAGATTGTGCAGAGAGGTGTGAGAGGGTGGATGGGTCTGAGAATGATTTAAAGGGGGAGACCTGCTGTCTAAAACAGGCAAGAAACAGTTAAGGCAGGAGGCCCAGAAACCTCGTTTCAGATTTACAAGGCCACACTAACCAGCAACTGTAGATGGGCCCTTAGGATCCGCACTGTACTTTTATCTGTCCATCAGCAGGGTAAAATGCTTGATAAAAATCCAGATAGGTGTGTATATCAGTCACGTTCTCGGAACTGTTCCTCCAGTAAACCTGGGGAGAAACAGCGGTGGGGATCTTAGCCTGACGTGACCTTCTCCCAATTAAGCAAGAGGGCCAGAGTTTGAATGCCGGCACACACATGAGTGCAAGGGGCAAGGTGGGCAGACCCTGTGACTTCAGCACTTGGAAGGTGAAGGAAGGATCTCTAGAGCAAGCTGGCTGGCTAGCCAAGTTGTGCTAATACCCTCTGGATTCAGTGAGTGAGGTGGGGCATGATTGAGGAAGACTCCGAGAATCAACTCCAGACCTCTGCACGCACACACGCTTGTGCATGCACATCTGTACATACATGCATACTCTCACGCATGCAAACACACATATGACACATGCAGAACACACACACCACACACACAAATAATGAAAATACATTAAAAACTAAAATTTGCACTAGACCCAATTAAACATTTTTCAAAGCAAGAAATAAAAATGGATAACATGAGTATGAAAAGTTATTTAATATTACCAATTCTTAGGAAACTATATGTAAAACAATCATGCATTACTTCCCTTTCATTACAATGTCTGTTATCAAAATGACGGGAGAAGGAAGGAGGGGTGGGTACAGACAGGTTGCATTGGTTCAGTGCAAGTTATAGGAATATATTGTAATGTGACCCTGAATTCTATTAATATGTGAAGTTGGCACACGTTAATCTAAAGCAAAAAACTCTTTTCAAAGACAGAGCATAGCAACTGTTTGCAAGGATGTGATGTGAGGAAAAAATAAAACATTGTACATTGTTTGCAGGAATGCAAATTTCTGCAGCCAGTATAGGAAACGTTATGGTAATTCTTAAGAAAAATTAAAAATAGAGCAGCCATATGGTCTACCAACCCCACTACTGGGTGTATATCTAAAGGAGATCGTCTCGTTTTGTTGGAGAGACATGTGAGTTCCCATATTTATTATAGTACTGTTCATAATAACCAAAATGTGGGAACAATGTCAATGAATAATGGAAAGGTGAGGCACATATACACACAGGAGACTACTATCCAGGCACAGAAACAATGAAATCCTGCCAGTTTTGACAAGACTGGTGGAGCCTAGTCACAGGTTAAATGAGATAAGTCAAGCACAGAAAGACGAACTCTGTATATTCTCTCTCGTGTGAAATCTGAAGAAGAAGATAGCAGGAGTGGAGGATGCTGTGGTGTCTCCCAAAGGCTGGGAAGAGGGGAAGGGGAAACAGAAGTTATGGGTGGGTGTCAGGTTGGGCTACAGAAGGGAAGGGAGTTTTGCACTCTGTTGCATGACTGAGTGACTGCAGAAAAAGACAATGTACTGTATATATTTTCAAAAGCTAGAATATTTTGAATATTTTCACCAAAAAACAAATAAGCGTTTGAGGAGATGGGTATGTTACCATTATTTGAACATTGCACAAAGTAAGCCCATATCAAAGCATCACATGGCATTCCTTAAATGTATATTTTTTTTTCCAAGACAGGGTTTCTCGGAGCTTTCGAGCCTGTCCTGGAACTAGCTCTTGTAGCCCAGGCTGGCCTTGCACTCACAGAGATCTGCCTGCCTCTGCCTCCCCAGCCTCTGCCTCCCAAGCCATAAGTGTATAATTTTTATCTATCAGTTTTAAGAAGAAACGTCACAATGCATTGGGTCAGTTAGAAGGAGGCAAATTAGAAACTGACTTTATACGTGGGGATTTGGGAGTACTTATCTTGCAGCAGGAGTGAACAGGCATGGCCATCAAGGAGACAGTCCAGAAGGAGAGCCAAGGTGATGAGGTAAGTGTGGGCAGGGAACAGTGGAGGGCAGCTCAGAGCTGGCAGAGTTTTAGCAGTGAAAAACCCAATTCAAGGCTCTCTGGCCTGCATGACTGTGTGCATGGTCATGAGATACATGGTGCGGTGGGCAGGGAGGTTAGGAGGAGAAGGCGCTGAGAACAGTTTCGGAAGTGTTGCATTTCAGGTGGGTATTTTCAGGTCGCATTTGGAAAGACTCTGTCGTACCATGTAGAAATATCAGGACTAAGCTTGTAGACATGGCCTGTGTCATGCTGAGGAAATGGAATCACTCACCGAGGAGAGCCTGTGAAATCAGCAGAGAAACGGGGCTAGAGGAAGCCTTAGGAAAGTATGCATTTAAGCAATCTGAAGAAAAGGTTGAGCTTTGCAATAAGTGAGGCAGAAAGGAGCATTCAAGTGGGAGAAGAAGCTAGGCTTCAGATAGATAGGTGTGGAATGTTCCAGGGTAGGGGCAGGGTGGGGGAGTCAAGGGTGGCGGGTGGTGGCAGAGGTGGTAGGGAGACTATGAAAACACTTTGTTCAAAAATAGCAGAATGACATCTAATACCTCATTGTTAACTTAAAAATTAAAAGCAGGTGGACTGATAATTAATGTCTGCCATCATAATTTAAGTTTAGATTTATAGACTCATTGAATCCTTAGAACAACCCTATTTTATAGATAAAGAAATAAGAGAAGGAAAAAGTCAAATAATTTCAAGAAGATCTTACAGTCAATAAGCGGTAAAGCCAGTTTTGAGCTAGTCATTCAAACTTGTCTTACCAGGGTTGCGAGAGAAGGCATTTCCAGAGGGGAAGAGTCAGTAGTAGGGCACAGCCTTTGATGATCTGGCCCTACCCTACCTTTCAATCTTACCTTTGGTTGGTTGTTTTGAGAGAAATGCTTGCTATGTAGCTCAGGCTGGTCTAGAACTCACATGCAGGGAGGCAAGAGTTCCTGGCTTCACTTGTGTATCTTCTTTCCCATAAACTCAAACATCCCAGTGTCTTCAACACAAGCTCAAAGCCTGCTAGAGCTGTCTAAAGTATTCTGTGAATCACTGGCTTCATGAGAGGCTTTGTGGTCTAAAGCAGAGTGGCCCCTGGTCAAATGACTGAGAGAGATGCATCACTTCTTTCTTGGAATTTGCAACTTATGGACTAGAGCGTGAGAAATATCGAGAAGCTCTACAATACAGTACTTGTCCTAGCTTGGTTTAGCAAGTGTTTTCCAAACTTATTAGAATCTGTTTGAACTTGGGAACCCCCTCTCTTCCATTCATCCCTTTGTCTAGAAAATTCCGTAAACATCCCTCATCTGAAACATTACAAGGTTACCCATGTCTTATTCTTAATGGCTCCAGAAGACACCTCCCTCCGCTTGTAATAGGTTTCCGCATGCTCTCCATCAGTCCTGTGGCTGGAGATCATAGGCTGTGTGTGAGTTCTTCTGTAGGCCCAGCTGCTCTGCCTCCCATATAGTAATTGTCCAGTTAGTGTCTGTTAAACAAATGAGTAAAATAGATGAAACACAAAGGAAATTACTGTTTAAATTAAACTAAATGATATTAATGCAACTAACTAACCCGGTTCTAATTGTGGATGAAAATTGGTACTCCAACCCAGATGAAGGTTAAGGATCAAGAGACTGTGGTTTTAGGGTTACTTACAGTTAGGTTGTATGTGTGCATTTGTGTTCGGTGAGGAGCAATGTGAAGATGGTAACATGGTTTTGTATTTTGAAATTTTTTTTCTAAGTTCTGACATTGTCTTATAATTTGAAGTTAGGCTTGGATTTTGTATCTGCCTATACCTTTTGAATTTTTCTTCCCATCTTAATACAATATTTTCTCTTGATTATTCTGACTTAATATAGGTGGCAGTCCCATGGGTGGCTTTAGTTCATTGGTGAGAACCTGTGTGTCATTTAGTCATGTGTGACGTCTGATCTTTCTTCATTTTAGCTGTGTGACACATTCAGCTCTGTTTCCAACTGTGGGGAGAAGACAGCATTCTGTGCCTTCCCCCTGTTCTGTATTCTGGATCATATGGTTTGACTTCATGTATGGTTATGCCATAAAAAGTGCATGTGTGTGCACGTGTGTGTGTTTACATGTGTGTGTGTTTGTGTGTGTTTGTGTGTGTACGCACTCATGAGAGAGAGGGGGAAGGAGGGAGGAAGAGAGAGATAGGCAGACACAGAGAGGGAGAGGGCGGGGGGGGGGATGTAGCCAGATACCAGTGCAAGCAGGTGTTAGGTGGGTGTGACAATCTTCAGAAAACCCCTGAGCCTTTCCGTTTGGATCAGAACATTAGAGGCCTTGTGAGGTAAGAGGGCTTGGTAGGAGTTTTTATTAAGTTTCTATACTTGTTTAAGAGCCCCCTAATTAGTCATAATTATTGTTTTAGAATGAGTCTGAAGGTTTTTATGGAGAAGGCCAACCTCATTTGGAGTGTACTTTGTTTTCAGAGTCTCTAATGTCACGAAAAGCCAGTTATTTGAATCTGTGTTGAAGTGGCGCTGAGGGTATACTGATAATCATAGAGACAACAGGCATAGCAGACATTTGAATTTAAAGTTGAAAATTTATTATATTTAATTACTTAAATATAGCTCAACTGTAAGTGTACTTGTCTAGTGTGCCTGTATATAGTAGCCCGCGTCGGTAATCCCAGCATTCGAGTGGAGGCAGGGGGATCAGAAGTTCAAGACTGCATAGCAGTTTCGAGGGCTTTCTGGGCTATAATGGGAGCCTGTCTCAGACAACAATCAAACAAACAAACGACAGATACATTGTATTTGGGAGTGAAAGTTCTGATAGTCAGATTCGGCTGCGGATAACAAATAAACATTATGCTATCAAGAATAATCCTGTTATTTTCCACAGTGACATTATGGCACACAATGAAGAGGGGAGTATTCTTTTCCTGGCATGACAAACTTTCATTGTCAAGTAAGGAGAGCTAGCATGTAACATTGTGGTAATAATATTGCAGTACTTAGAACAGATATTAATGTTTCCCAGAATGAGCAACTATTACGATGGCCATCATAAAGCAGTGTTGAAGAAGGGTAATGCACTTCTAGCTGGATGTGTGGGGGGTGCTAGTGGAATCCATTAGGCGTGGCTGACTAAGAGGAGCAGAATTCCCACCTCTGTCCCTTCTCCCACGAGAGAGAGCCTCTGTGCGCTCTCCCTTTGAAGTCAGTATATGGTCTTTGCTTTAATCCATTTTTAAAGCCTGCTTTGAAGTCAGTGGGAGTTCATGCCTGGAAGAGAGGGAAGCAGTGGAGGACTGGTGACCCTTGGTGATGCCCAGCTGGCTTACCCATCCCCAGAGCGCATTGTTTACTGATTGTCCTCATGCCCTAGAGCCACTTGGCTCCACACAGAAAGATTCTCAAACGAGTCTAATGTATCTGTCCCTACTGTTATCAGGCCTTTAGAATGACCCAAAGCAGGGACTTCTTTTTAGGATAGGATGTGTTTGCTTCAAATGACTGGGGAAGAGAGGATTTATAAGTGAGAGCAATTATTTGATGTAAATGCTGTCACAAATGTCTTACCTGATTTTTTTCCCCCAGATAACTGAAATAGTAGGGAATAGTTGGGAAAGGGCCTGCTTTCTCTGCAAGGCTAGTTCTCTTCATCCCAGAGTGGCGGGTGGAATCTCCAGGGTAAGGGCTCTGTGTTTTGTGTTGCCCTCGTTGGCAAAGGATTTGGATCTATTTTATTCACAAGGCAAATTTTCATGGGAGATTAGAGAATAAGGTCTGGAAACCCTAGCTTTATTGTTCCAGGTTTGTGGGACTGCAGTTTAAAGACAGAAGGCGAGGAGCAAGGGAGTAGCCTGTTCCAGCTGCCTGAGACTAATGGAGTCACACAGTTGGCCGAGGAATGTGACATCAGACTTCCACCGAATTTTAAATGTGTGAAATGATTCATTTAAGTCGAAAATACATGGCGAAGAACCTCGGTTTCCTGGCCTCAGGCTCCATTCCGTGTGCTCTTACAGTGTCTCTGATGAACTGGTTTAATAGGAACTGGCTGGGCAGGTTTTGGGGTAATCCAGCCCCACCTCTCAATGAGCTTCCTGAACCAGGGAGAACAAAGTATGCTTATTGTTGCTGGCTCTGGTCTTAGGGAGCGTGACTGTCACTGACCAAGTGCCAAGGAAGCTGAAGCTCTGCAAACATGTCTGGCTTGTATGTGTGGGAATGGGGAGGGATTATAGCGAGGTAGGCTAGGAAGGACGAAGAAACGTGGGTAATGCTTACGGTGAAACCTACAATTGTAAAAATTGACCTCGTTTATGGTAATGATGGCCTGTAAAATTAATGGGAGTTTTATGAATCTCCAGCCTTTGATCTGACTGGCACCGGTGACAACAGGCAGGGAATCTAAATTTGGCCTGGCCTGTAGCTCCAGCCATCTCACTTTGCTTCACCGGTTACGGTGCCACACTGGTCTTGCCTTGCCTTCTCTTGCATCAAGACATCCCTTGGAGTCTTCATGACACACTCCAGAGAAAGGTGGGCCTAGGAAACCACTTTTCTGTGGAGGGGGGCAATAGCAACAGCCATTATTTAGATAGAAGACATTTATTGAAGGTAGAGGGGTTATAAGAATCTCTAAATTTTAAAATGTTGCTATGGCTTCTTTAATAATATTAAAAGAGTAAGCTCTGATTCTGGGGGATGGAGGTAAAAGAAAAAGGAAACAAATCACATTTATTTGAACACCGACTCTAATTCAAGTTGTGAAACTCAGAGTCTGGATCAAACGGTCATAAAAAGAGAATCCTTCCCCTCTTTCTTTTGACCACATTGGTCTGATTAGCAGTTCCTACTTTATGAAGATTATCATTTTTACTTAAAACTTGCAAATTCTAAAAAATTGCTTAATTGAAACACAAGAAGCATTCCATGTATAAGTACTAGGTTTTTGACCTCTTGCTCAAGGAATTAAAACAAAGATTCACATAGATTTATAAAATGGTGAGGGAACTTGCTAAAAGCCCAAGGGAAATTACAGGTCAAAAATACATGGGTAAACGTGATTGCAGGCCGCATAAGTGATGGTTCTCAAGAGCCCCAGATAGTTGGGGCTTTCTGTCATGGAATTCAATAGAAGGAAGGGTTCGGATGACTGGTCTGCTTTTGTCAATGTGACATGAACTAGACTCTGTAGGGAAGACGGAACCCCAGTTGAGTTGTCTTCATTAGGTTAGCCTATATGTTTGAGGGAGCACATGGGATCCTCCATGGCCTTTGCTTCAGTTCCGCCTCCAGGCTCACACCTTAGCCTTTCAGCACAAGTCACCCTTTCCTCTCCAGCTTGCTTTTCCTCTGTATTTTATCACAGGGCAGTTTCTAAGGGGCATGGCATAGCGCGGGCTGGTCTCTGTTTTGATTGACAGGCCTGGTCTATGCCTGCCTTTGCTGTGTTTGTCCTTTCCCATGGTGCATCTGATTTTAACCGTATCTCTGGGACACCAGGATTTACCCCTCCTGGTTATAATTTAATTGGCCATTTGCTATTTTCCTGCCTTCCACTGTTCCTCACCTCAGCTCCCTATTTCATTTATTTTATTTCAACTTCTGTGAGACAGGTTTTGTTTTATTTTGAAGCATGCATTTTCTATTATAGCTCGTGTTTCCTCCCAAGGAAATAAACTTTGTTCAGGTACCTATGTATAAGGGCCCATTTCTCCATGTCTTGGCTACATGACCTACAACTGTTTCCTTGGAGCCTGAGGTGACCCAGGACCCTCTGCTTTACTGTGAACTTGGTTAAAGCAGTTTAGCTACTGCCTGTGAAGGGCCTTAGGTTTTAAATGTTAATTTAAAGAAACAGACAAATAATACTCAATGGTGCTAATTGTGTACTAATGTCACTAAGAATGTGGGCTAATCCTCTACTGCCTCCTGATTAGGAACAGAACTTCCTTTATTAAAATATAAAAGCAGTCACTTGCAGACAATGTGGAGGGTGGGGTCATACCAGACTTTGGCAGATAGAATCCTTTACTATGGGCTATCATGGAGTCTGTACTCCTTTGAGAGCCTGGGGCTGGAGTTGGGGTCGGACCAGGAACTAGAGCCCAAGCAGGTACAAAGTCTCAGTCTTTGTCAAGGCCTCAGCCCTTGGTTGACAGCATGTGGCCTTTGGCCACAGAGTGACAAATTCCTCTTCCACATATCGGGTGGATAATGAAAGCGAGTCAGTGCAGCTTGCTCTGGGGACACTGACATCTTGGGCTTACCCTCTATGGCTTTACAAAGGAATCCAGTTAGAAAGACACTGATCTCTGCTGGGAACAGACTGTTGGTCATTAGCCTGCAGGGGAAAACACAATGGTTGTTACCTCTTGTGATAAACAGACATGGCTGGTAGTAGGGTTTTAAGTTGTCTGGAGGGGGGAAGAAACAGAGCCCAGGAGTAGGAGGCGTCTTTGTGGAGGTGCTGGAGAAGAGCTTCAGAGGGCATGTTGGGGAGGCTGGAAATCCATTGCATGGCCTTTCCAGTGCTGCCTGCCAGGTATGTGCAGCCAAGCAGAGGCTGGGTGAATCTATGGCAGGTGCAGCCAAGCAGAGGCTGGGTGAATCTATGGCAGGGTAGCAACTTACAGAAGGCTGTTAGAAATGTCATTGGGAACAAAACAATGGTCTGAAAAGGAAATTTACCAACATTTCAGACAGAAAATGTAATCTGTTTATGGACATTATACAGACATATATAGATATTATATCAATATGTATATACATATACAAATATATTAATACTATACATTTTGTATTATAATCTCCTTTACTTAAAATTGAAGTTACTTTTACTGAATCCAGGAATCTGAAAGGCAGGGACAACTTCTACTGTTTTTATCTTTATATAATAATTCTTTCACTCTATTTGTGTCTTTGTATTTAAAGTGAGTTCCTTAGAAACGGCATGTAGTTGTGACTTATTTTCTAATTGTGAAAATCCTTGCCTTTTAATTGGAATGCTCAGTTACTTCATATTTAATGTGATTGGGTTTAACTTTCCAAGTGGTTTTCTATTTGTTCTAGGTACTATCTCTTCATTTCTCTAATTTCTTTTAAGTAGAATATCTAGTATTTAAGTACTATGTAGCATTGAGTACTAATATTTTATCTGCTTTATCTCTTCTATGATTACTGTGCTACTTTCTTGCTCTAAAGTTTACAAAATACAGATAACATCATATTTTATATTCACACAATTTATATAATGTAAGATTGAAATGTAATGTGAAAATCAAACAAATTTCAAATCATTTTCTTTTGATCTTTGTGATATTTTTATTTTATGTTTTATTTTTATGTGTGGTGTAATCTCAAAATATATTGCTCTTTAAGTAGTCAATTTTTCTCCTAAGGATATTTTAATGACAAATTTCTCATATGCTTATAACAGTAGGCTTACATTGTTTACGTATTTGTTATTTGTAGTTTTAGCTAACTTTACACTGGACTGTTTGGGGAAAACACATGTACACTAAACATACAGACTTCTTTCTTGTCATTATTTTCCAAACGGCACAGCATAATGACTATTAATATAGCATTTATATTATTTAAGTTATACAGGAGGGGATCAGAGAGATGGTTCAGAGGGTGAGGTCATGGACTGTTCTTCCATAGGACCTGGGTTCAGTTTCCAGCATCTGCACTGGGGAGCTCATCACTAACTGTAACTCTAGTTCCAGGGGATCTGACACCCTCTTCTGGCCTTCATAGGGAACTGCACTCATGTAAACAAACCCCACCACACTAACATAATTAAATGAAAAGATTACACACATACACACACACACGTACACACACACACACACTCATGAGCATGTAAGGTGCATACAAAGACAAAACTGTTCCATTTAAGAGACTTGAGATTCCATGGTATTTTGTATTTGGTAGAGATTCTTAACTAATTCTTCATGAATACCGAAGAACAACTGTATTCCACATAATTTCATTTTTGATGCTTTTTATGTCTCCTGTAGATCTACATTTCTATTGTGTATTATTTATCTTTTGGTTAAACTTCCTTTAAACCCTTCCATAGTAAAAGGTTGATGATAGTAATTGTTCTTAGCTTTTCTTTGCCTAAAACCAAATTTATTTTTCAAAGATTATTTTCAGGGGACATAGCATTTGAAATAGACAGTATTAATATTTTCCTCTTGGCATGCTAACACTGTCATTTGGTTGTCTTCTTCCTTGCATAGCTCCTTTCAAGAAAGTACCAGCCAAGACAGGAATTTGGGTGCTCTCATTCACAAGACTAGGTGGTGAGGACCAAGAACAAGCGAGTGAACTCCAGAGAACTGATGAGCTATGGCGCGAAGCCTCGCTTTAGTGCTGGCGTGAGGCCTCGCCTTAGTGCTGGCACTTGCCAGTGAGAAGCAGGACATTCTGGCATGTGTCCTTTTATAGCAGGACATTCTGGCATGTGTCCTTTTATAGCAGGAAATAGCTACATATTCAACTATTCTATGGCATTTTATTGTGAAACAGTCCAGTGCCCATGGAGCCCTAACCAGGAGAAAGTGTTTGAGGAGGTGTGAAATACTTAGGTGTGGCGTCCTAATGAGTGCAGCAGGAAGAGAGGATGAGGGAAACAGTGCCACGAGAACATCAGAAAGGGCCATGGTGATGTCAGCAAGGTTTTAGTCCTGTGAAAGACAAGGGTATGCCTCTCAGAATTAGATGTGGATCTAAGTCCACGCGGCACTGTGTAATATGCTCTAATTCCACACAAGGGAAATCAGGGTGCTTTTCTAAGTGATAGTTTCCTCATTCCTTAAAATAAAGTGAACTATTACTGCAGAGGGAGGGTGGTTTGGAGAGATGCACAGGTAGCTTAGTGAGATTACCTGGCAACCAGTGTGTGTTCTCCCCTCCCCCTCCCTCCATTCCTGCTATGTCATTTGGTTTTGCACAAGGCTGCTGAGCCAGTTATTTGCTGGCATTTGTCTCTAGGGAGACGGGATCATCAGTGAGGGAAAGGCCGGCGTTTCCTTCTCAGCTCTGCATGGAAGTGACATACTAAATTCCCCAGCTCCTCTGTGCACATCGAGGCTATTCGAAGGGGATCTCCTCACCTGATCATTCCACAGTGACTCAAACAGTGGACAAATGGTCCTTCATCCCCACCTAATTTGCTGTAGGTCCAATCTCAGCACTCCTTGAAACAGTCATTCATTATTCTCTGGTCATTTTCTTAATGATATATCAGTTTCTTAATCACATATATATATATGTGTGGTACTATATATATAATTTATGGTATCTGTGATATTATATTTACTATGGAATGATTATTTTAAAAAGTTTGTGTAAAAAACACCTGAAGGATGCTAATAATGAAAACAGTACAGAAGCTGGTCTAGAAATAAGAATGATAATTTTGAGGTAAAATTGTGACCTACATTGAGAACCTCAGAATATAGTCTCTGCTGGCACAGTGCTGTCTGAATTAATGATCATCAGACCCTCAGAAAGCTTATGATGTGGGAGCTGAGTTGTTACTGTACCCTTCCTTCTCTTTAGCTATTCATTCTTTTGGCCACACCTTACCATTCTCTTATAATGATTCAATATTTATTAATGGGATCAGAGTCAGGGTCCACTGAGTTATAGTAATCCAGAGCTTGACATCATCTATGACATTCCATCCCCACAGATGACATCATCTATGACATTCCATCCCCACAGATGAGTGCTTTTTCTTTTAGGTCATTCTCAGACTTAGAACATTTCACTAGTAAAACACTGGCAGTGATACCATCAGCAGAGGGCCGTCGTTCAGTAGCATCTGTAATGAGCATAAACTTTCGGCCACATCTACCTGTTCTCTCAGGCAGCGCAGTCCCCCCCTACTGTCCCAGCACATGGCCTGGTTCTGGGCATGTGTCATTAGCTCTGCTGTGTTATTTCCTCCCTTCTGTTGAATGTCTCAGCTCAGAGCTGCAATCACTCTGAGGGTGTTTAACCCCCCCAATAGTTTAATAAATTACTACACAGTGTAAATACAGCTCCAAGCTATTAGAAATGACAGAGCACCCTAAAATCTATCTGGAATGCCGTGCCACAAGATGCTGCACTGTAGACGAGTGAGGAGCTAGTAATCATACAGGAAGGAAAAGTCCTGTCACATTCTGTGCTTATCTGTGGCACTGGCATTTTAAGAAGCATTATCTTCTGGGACTTATTAGTTGAAACAGTCTAGAATTTGACTCCTTTTTTGTTTTTTGAGACAGGGTTTCTCTGTGTAGTTCTGGCTGTCCTGGAACTCACTCTGTAGACCGGGCTGGCCTCAAACTCAGAGAGATCTGCCTGCCTCTGCCTCCCGAGTGCTGGGATTAAAGGCATGCACCACCACCTCCATGCTTAGTCTAGAATTTGAATAAACTGCAATATACTTTTCCTTTGGAAGAAAATTTCTTCTCCCAATCAAAAGACTTAAAGTACAACCTCAGTGAACTAATACTGGTGCCCGCAGTTTTAACAAGAGTGGAAATTGTACTTGGTGGGCTTTGTTTTTTGTACTTTTTAAAAACTCTTTGTTCTATTGGTTCTTTGGCTCCCAAATAAATAAATCACACACGAGGAGTCTTATTATTTCTTTCTCTCTTTCTTTCTTCTCTCCTTCCTTTCTTATTTTTTCCTTTTTCCTTTTTTTTGAGACAGGGGTTCTCTGTGTAGCTTTGGAGCCTGTCCTGGCACTCGCTCTGTAGACCAGGCTGGTCTTGAACTTACGAAGATCCACCTGCTTTTGCATCCCGGGTGCTGGGATTAAAGGCGTGCGCCACTACCGCCTGGCAGGAGTCTTATTCTTTCTTATGAATGCCTGGCCTTAGCCTGGCTTGTTTCTAGCTGGCTTTTCTTAAATTATCCCATCTATCTTTTGCCTCTGGGCTTTTATCTTTATCCTTGATATCTTTCTTCTATACCTTTCTTCTTACTCTGTGGCTTGCTGTGTAACTGTGTGACTGGCCTCTGGTGTCCACTCTTCCTTTCTTTTGTACCTTGATCCTTTCTTTCCAGATTTCTCCTATTCATTCTCTCTGCCTGTCAGCCCCACCTATCCTTTTACCCGCCTTGCTATTGGCTGTTCAGCTCTTTTTTTTTTTTAAACCAGTCAAGTATTCTAGACAGGCAAAGTAACACAGCTTTACAAAGTTAAACAAACGCAACATAAAAGAATGTAACACATCCTTGCATTATTAAACAAACATCCCACAGCATAAGCAAATATAACACATCTTAACTAATATTCTGCAACAGTAAATGATTGTATTGGGTGTCTTTCATGTAAGGAAGACACACAAATAAGCAAGTACATATTCATAAAATACAGATGCATAGACCAGGGTGAATGAAATTAGTGTACAGGAGAGAAGGGAAAAGTAAAGAGAAGGGGAACATGACTCTCTGAACATGTCTTTATGTAGTGTGCTTTCTAGAACCGTGCATGCAATGTTTAACTTTTAAAAAAAAATCCAGGATGGGGAGAAATCCCAAATAGACACAAATAGGAAGAAATAAGTCTATTATTATCTGAACAACATAACTAAGATGATTAAGTTAAGGAAGTAGAAATGAACCTGAGAAAGTGTGGAATTGCCTCTGTTTTGATTGTATATCACAGACTAAAGACTAAGAGGACACCATGAAGGTGACATTATTTAAAATGACAACTTATTTTCAAAGATGTGTTAGCAATTTTGAAATGATTTTCTACATATTCTAGATCAGGTAAGTAAATGCATTGCAGGTCATAAAACCATGTTGGTGATGTACACCTTCACTCCTAGCATTCAGGAGGCAGATTAAGAAGCAGGAGTATGTCTGTGAGTTCAAGGTCAGCCTGGGCTGCATAGAGAGTCCCAGGTCGGCCAGGCGTGAGATCCTGTTTTAACAAAACAACCATGACTCTCACAGAGTGAGAAACACAGTGAAGGAGAGATGCAGAGCTGTTGGGATTCCTGAGATGAAGTAGAACTGGGGCTATCAATGGGAACTTATAGTTTTCAATATACACATACATACACCACACCCACACACCCACACATACATACACATACACCACACACATACCTATACATACACACATACACCACACACATACGTATACATACACACATACACCACACACACATACATATACATACACACATACACCACACACA
>LOJH01035606.1:0-15723 GCA_001685095.1 Ellobius talpinus | reverse complement strand
TCTTTATTAACCAATAAAAGTAACACATAAGACAGATGACCCTCCTACATCAGTAGTAGATCTGTTCCTGTCTTCCTGTGGAACCACCACACGGGTTTCCATAGTGGCTGTACAAGTTTGCACTCCCACCAGCAAAGGAGGAGGGTTCCCCTTATTTCAGATCCTCAACAGCATGAGCTGTCGCTTGTGATTTTTATACTAGCCATTCTTTCAGACTCTTGAATTAGTTTTGATTTTCATTTCCCTGTGACTAAGGATGTTGAACATTTCATTAAATGTTTCTTGGCCATTTGAGTTTAGTCTGTTGAGAATTCTGTTTAGTTCTGTACCCCATTTTTAAATTGGGTTGTTTTCTTGATATCTAGTTTTTTGAGTTCTTTATATATTTTGGATGTTAGTCATCTAATGGGTGTAGAGTTGGGAAAACTTTTTCCATTCTGTAGGCTACCATTTTTTCTGAATGACTGTGTCCATTGCCGTGGAGACTTCTCAGTTTTCTCAGGTCCCATTTATTAATTGTTGATCTTAGTCCCTGTGCTAATGGTGTTCTGTTCAGAAAGTCTTTTCCTGTGCCACTAAGTTCAAGGTTTATTCTCCACTTTCTCTTCTGTCAGGTTCAGTGCACCTGGTTTTATGTTGAGGCCTTTGATCTATTTGGAGTTGAGTTTTGTGCAGGATGGTAAGTATGGGTCTTTTTGCATCTTCTAGGTGCAGGTATCCAGTTTGACCAGCACCATTTTCTGAAGATGTTGTCTTCTTTCCAGTGTGTATTTCTGGCTTCTTTATCAAAAAATCAGATGTCCATATGTGTGTGGACTTATGTCTGGGTCATCAGTTCAATTCTTTTGATAGACATGTCTGGTTTTCTGCCAATGGTGTTCTATTTTTATTAGATAGCTCTGCAATACAACTTGAAATTGGGAGTGATTACATCTCCATTATTGTTCAGGATTGTTTGAGCTATCTTGGGTTTTTTCCTGTGTGTGAGGCTGTGAATTGTCCTTTCCAGATCTGTGAAGAATTGTGTTGGCACTTTGGTGGGGGCTGCATTGAATCTGGGAATTGTTTTTGGTAGGATGGCCATTTTATCTGTGTTAACTACTACCGTGGATCATTTTGCTACTGACCCATGAGCATGGGAGATCTTTCCATTTTCTGGTATCTTCTTCAATTTCTTCCTTCAATGCTTCAGACTTTATCATACAGCTCTTTCACTTGCTTGGTTAGAGTTACTCCAGTAATATATTATTTGAGGTTATTGTGAAGGGTGTTATTTGCTTGATTTTTTTCTCAGTCTGTTTGTCATTTGTATAGAGGAGGACTACTGATTTCTGTGAGTTAATTTTGTAACCATGTATTTTCTTGAAACTGTTTATCAGCTCTAGGAGTTCCTGGTGGAATTTTTTGGGTCACCTATGTATGCTATATCATATGCAAATAAAGATTCCTTGACTTCTTCCTTATGCTTCTCTGGATTTCCTTGGTGTCTGTTGTTATATCCCCCTTTTCATTTCTACTTTTGTTAATTTAGATATTTTCTCTCTTCCTTTTAGTTAATTTGGTTAGGGTACTTCCTTTTAGTTAATTTGGTTAGGGTTTGTACTCTTACTAATTTTTCTCATCAAAGACCCAACTCTTTGTTTCATTGATTCTTTGTATTGTTCTTGTTTCTATTTTATTTATTTCAGCCCTCAGTTTGATTATTTCCTGCTGACTACTTCTCTTGGGTACCTTTGCCTTTTTGTTCTAGAACTCTCAGGTGTGAGGTTAAGTTGCTAGTATGAGATCTTTCCAATTTTTTTTTAGTATAGGCACTTAGTGCTATGAACTTTCTTCCTGGAACTGCTTTCATTGTGTCCCGTAAGTCTGAGCATATATCCATTTTAATTATTTCTAGAAAGTTTAATATCTTTCTGAATTTCCATCTTTACCAATTTTTTGTTTGGATATGAGCTGTTCAGTTTCCAGGAGTCTATGAACTGTCTGTTGTTTCTGTTGTTGCTGATACCCTGCTTTAACCTGTGGTGCTTAGATAAGATGCAAGGTGTTGTTTGGATTTTCTTGTATCTGTTGAGGCCTGCTTTGTGTTCAAGTATGTCTTCAGTTTTGGAGAAAATGTCATGTTATGCATTTACCTTAATTGTTATAGTATTAATAAAAAACTTGAGAGTCAGAAATTGAGATTTAAAAACCTCTTTAAAAAAACAAAGAACAGCATTCCTAGATTGAAAAGATCCCAAACCTCCCCAAGCCCCCTTTTATCTTTTCCTGTGCCTGTCTGACTTCCTTAGTCCTCCAACATGTCTATGGCTAATTCTGGCCAGCCAGTCAGTCACTGACTCTGCCTTCTGATTCAAGGCTTAACTTTTTTGGAAGTCTTGGAGTGTCAATGTGAATGACTATCTCACAAGATTTCCCTATTTTTGTCTAAATAAAAGGAAAGGTTTTTAACTCTTAACATAATAAAACTATATACAGTGAAAACAGTTATCAAGTATTGGCTAAATAAAAGGGAAAGTTTTAAGCTTAGCAAAGTAAAACTATGTACAATAAGAACAGTTATCAAGTAAGAATTATATTAACAATGTCTAGTCTGTTTGCGTTTAGCAAATTCAGAGAAAATACTCCATTATCTATCCGATCTTGATGAGTCCGAAGTTTTGTACCAAATTCACTTTCCATCCTAACTTGTATTACCAACCTAAAACTATCTTTTTAGAACCTCAAAACATTTTCTTAGATAAACCCCTAAGCTTTTATGTCTCAATCTTATATACTTTACACCTCTTTTGTGAGTTTCTTTTCTGAATTTGATAACAAGGAAAACTATAACTATCCAGTCTTCAACACCATCAGAGTGCCGAGAAAAAACAAACTCCATATGGAGGTTCTTCAATGCCCATCATTCTTTTTAAAGTAAATTTGTGCTGCCAGGAACAGACGTACCTCACTGTCGTAAAAATCTTATGTTATTGAAGCATCTTAGATGCCATATTCTGTAGATCTCTGAAGTATTTGAAGATCATCTATGTAAAATATATCTGTTTGACCTTGAAAACATATCTAACATGGTCACAAATTTGATTGTTAGGTGATTAACTACTAACTTGTATTTCTTAATTACCCTGAATAGGTTGTAATAATAACTTTCAATGACTAGGAATTTATATTATGTTGTTAAATAAGCTGCATAAATGCAATTCCTTAAACAAGAGTAGAAGCATATATAAAGTATAACAAAAATAATCTTAAATTTGTGTCATGTACAAAAATTCATACCAGTGTAAAATATTTAAGACTAGTAGTTGCCTTTTCATTAAAAGTAGATTCAATAATCTACCCTTTTATCCTGTCGTTCCTATTTCCCCCTTTTGCATTTCAGAATGAGATCCCTGAATCTAATTTCCTTTGCTTAGTTTCCTCCTTGACCGTAAGGACTTGGCAGTTAACTCCCCAAACAATGAAATGACAAACATCCACCAGAAGACCAGAAACCACCCACTACATCTCTTAGGAATATGGGAGTCCTGTTCTTAAAGTTACTCCCTGTTACCTGGGGGTGATAATATCTTTAGGGAACCCTGTAAAAATTGAGATAATGTCAAGTCCTGGGAGAGCTAGTTGTTGTCCAGTCTCAGTGTGATGGGAACATAAAGGGCTTATCTGAAGTCCTGGCTGGAGTAGTCTGAGGCTGGACCATCTTAGCTAACTGCCTTGAAATTGTCCTGAGCAGTTCGTATTCCAAAGCTGATCTTTGGGTGGTGTTTGTCAGCTTAGTGGCATTACCACAATCCAGATGGAATCATTTGTGGGGCTCCATCATCCTTTTGGGGACTTCAAAGGTCACTGTTAGGAATAGTCATAGTTCTGCAGAAAACTTAAAACATTTTAAATGTCTCATGCAGCAGATCTTGGAGAGTTTAAAGGACCACAGTCTATGAAATATAACTGGGATACACAAACTTAATTCCTAGTTAACTGCTTCAGACTCAACCCCAAAATCTCATATAGAAAACTAGATGAAGCCTATTTCTAGAGTTAGTACTCTATATGACCATTATACCAAGACAGAAAGTTTAAATGTATATATATGAATCTTATAAATTTTGAGATATTCTCTACCTTAAGAAAAGTTTAAGAGTCAGAATAAAACCAAAGGATTATGAGATTAGTAACAATAGACTAGACCCTTAATTTTTTTCTTCTGCCCCATACCAGGTGGCTCTTCTGACATGAGACAGATATTTTAGATTTTCCTTTAAAGCATACTTGGGTTTAGAGAAGGGAGAGCCATGCTCCAACTCCAAAGCTAGCTTTAGTTTTTAAATGAATTGGGACTACAAAAAGACCCTTTGCCTATATATCTATAGAGAACAGCAAAAACAAACATTTGGGAACATTTATAAAAATTTATCTTGTTGGGAATGTTCTATTCCATTAAGCTTTTTTCTGGGAACACTTTATCTGGATGGTTCATCCTTTTTCTTCAGATATCTCATTTTTGCCATGGTTTTCAGATTCTTTAGTTGGATACTTTTATTCTCCTGGAAAGACAAAAACAAAATCCTGCCCCAACCCTAACTTTGGGGAGTTTCCCCTTTTGGCAGGTTATAGCTGATCAAATGAAAAACATTTGTTAGTTTTATAAGTTAGTTTAGATTGAATGGCCATGCTGTTTGATGAACCTATCACGTTTTCTAATCAAGAGGCCTCTACTGTTTGAATATAATCTTTATCAGTCTTGATGGTATCCATAGCTTTTCTTCTCCTGTGGAAGCAGAAGTAAAACCTCTTTTCCAACATAACACATATTCTGCTTTCCATTCTGAGGTCAATCAGTACATCTTTAAGGTATATAGGCTGATTTAATTCAGCAGTTTTTTTCTACTATCCAGTGTCTCTCCTCAGCTGTCATTCTTTTCTCATTAGCATTAAAAATTTGAGATTAATAAAGCATTGTGTAATGTATCTCTGGGCGTCTTTATTATCCCTTTCTGTTTACTAAGCTTATCTTTTCAAGTGCGACTGGATCTTTCCATAATTGTTTTCCCTGTAGGATTGAGTGGTATACCTGTAATATGCTTTATGCTGTAATATGCAAAAAACTTTTATTTTACAAGAGACTTATGCTGGAGCATTGTCAGTCTTAATTTGTACAGGTATCCCCATAATGACGATAACTTCTAATAAATGTGTGATCACATTTATTTTCAGAACTCAAAGCAGTTTCCCATTGAAAACCTGAATAGCCATCCGTGGTGTGGTGCAAATACTTTAATTTTCCAAACTCTGTAAAATGGAACGCATATTCTTGCCAAATGTAATTTCTTTGAGTACCCTTTGGGTTTCTTCCTGTAGGTAGTGTAATTTGATTATACAAAGAACAAGTAGGACATTTCCTCATCATTTCCTTGGCTTGTTACCAAGTGATAGAAAAATCTTTCTTCAAACCTTTGCTATTAACATGGTGTTTCTTATGAAATTCTGAGGCTCCTAGCACATTTCCTACCAATAGGTGATGAATTTCATCATTACCTTGTGCTAGAACGCCTGGTAGACCTGTATGGGATCGGATATATGTTACATATAAGGAATGATTTCTATTTATGCTTCTTTCTTGTAATTGAATAAAAAACAATGTTAATTTTGAATCATCTGGAATAAGTTCAATGATTTCAATATGTACATCAAAGCCTTCTGCATCTGAGAGTCAGTAACTATGTTAAGAGGCTCTAGAAAACCTAATAATACCATAAGAATGGCATATAATTCTGACTTTTGGACAGAATTATAAGGACTTTGAGGATCTCTGTGAGCTCGAGACCAGCCTGACCTTCAGAGTGCGTTCCCAGACAGCCATGGCTGATACACAGAGAAACCCTGTCTTGGAAAAAGGAAAAAAGGGAAAAGGAACTTTGCTTGGGGGAGAGAGAATGGGAGGAAAGGAGAGAAGGGAAACTGGTTAGGATATAAAATTAATAACAAATTAATAACACTCTGTGTGGGGTGGATCCTAAATGTAAATGGTCTCCATTAAGTTCTATATTTCAAATAAAAGTAAGAATGCTTTTGAAGCTAAAAATATAAAAATTAAAAAATAAGGGCTTTGAGCCACTTTACTTATTTTTCCTGACATAACCTGCCTTTCCTGATTTACTTGCATTAGTATAGAATGTAGGGGCTCCAGAAATTGGTATTCCTCATACAATGTGAGGAAGGATCCCATTTGTTCTTTTTATAAATCGAAGTCTCTTGCTTTTGAGATATTTGTTGCTAATCTCTCCCAAGAAATTACTGCAAGATCTTTGCCAGTGTTCATTTTCTGCCCATAATGGGGCAATTTCTGCATTAGTAAAAGGTACCACAATTTCAAGAGGGGGAAATGTTGCCGAATATTTGTTTTACACTTTGTGAAGATATGTCACTGTGATTGGTTTAATAGAGGACCAAATGGCCAGTAGGTAGGCAGGAGAGAATAGGCGGAACTTCTGGGCAAAGAGAGGAACTTGGGATGAATCTAGGTGCATGAGAGATGCCAGCTAGACAATGACCAAGTTGGACATACGGTACAGAGGAGAAGTAACTGAGCCATGTGGTAGAACATAGATTAATAAAAACAGGTTAAGTTATAAGAGCTAGTTGGGAAAAAGCCTAAGGTAGGCCAAGCTTTAATAATTAATAAGTCGTGTTTGTTTAATTATTTATGAGCTGGTGACCCAAAGAAAAGTCCACCTACAGTCATGAGGTGCTGACAAGAAGATACATTATTGTGTTTGATGAAATGTTTTGTAATGTGAGGTCCATTTGGTTTACAGTGTCAGTTTGCTCCAGCATTTCTCTGTTTAGTCTTTGTCTGGATGACCTGTCTATTGGTGAGAGTTGGTTATTTATGTCACACTTTATCGGTGTGTGAGGTCAATGTGTATTTAAGCTGTACTAATGTTTCTTTTGCAAATTTGGATGTTGAGTTTAGTGCATAAATGTTAAGAATTGCAATGTCCTCTTGGTGTATTTTTCCTTTGATCAGTATGTGGTGTCCTCGCCTATATCTTCTGATTAGTTTTGGTTTGCAGTCTATTTTGTCAGATATTAGAGTGATTACACCAGCTTGCTACTTAGGTCTACTTGCTTGGAATATCTTTTTCTAACCCTTTACCCTGAGGTGATGTCTATCCTTGATGTTGAAATGTGTTTCTTGTATGCAGCAGAAGGATGGATCCTGGTTTTGTATCCATTCTGTCAGGGATCTTTTTATGGGAGCATTTAGACCATCGGTGATGACAGAGATCAATGAGTGGTATTTGTTGGTTCCTGTTATTTTGTTGGTGGTGGTGATGGTGGTGTATGTGTGTGTTACCTCTCTTGATTTGTTTGTATGAAATTATTTATTCCATGTATTCTCTTTAGTTAACCTCTTTAGGTTGGAATTTTCCTCCTACCACCTTCTTTAGAGCTGTATTTTGTAGTTAGATAATGCTCAAATTCAGTTTTATCATGGAATGTATTATTTTTCTCCATCTGTGGTGATTGAAAGTTTTGCCGAGTATAGTAGTCTGGGATGACATCTGTGGTCTCTTAGTCTGTAGAACATCTGTCTAGGCGCTTCTGGCTTTTAGAGTCTCCACTTGAGAAGTCAAGTGGTATTCTAACAGGTCTGTTTTTTATAGTTACTTGGTATTTTTTCCTCACAGCTTGTAATAGTCTTTCTTGATTCTATAGGTTTAGTATTTTGATTATTATGTGCCATAGGACTTTTTTTCTGATCCAGTCCATTTCATGTTCTGTGTGCTTCTTGTACTTTAGGTTAGAGAAATTTTCTTCTGTGATTTTGTTGAAAATATTTGCTGTGACCTTGACCTGGGTTTCTTCTTCCTCTATTCCTATTATTCTTGGATTTGGCCTTTTCATAGTTCCCCAGATTTTTTGGATGTTTTGAATTAGTAACTTTTTAGATTTAACATTTTCTTTGATCAATGTATTTATTTCTTCTATCGTATCTTCAATGCCAGAGATTCTCTCTCTTCCATCTCTTATATTCTGTTAATGAGGCTTGCCTCTGTTAAAGTTCCTAAACTTTTCCTTTCCAAATTTTCCTTAGTTTGGGTTTTCTCTATTGATTCTCTTTCCACTTTGGGTTTTGAACTGTTTTTCTGGTTTTCTTTAAGAGATTTATTCATTTCCTCTTTAAGGACCTCTATCATATTCATAAAGGCTATTTTAAGGTCTTTTTCTTGTGCTTCAGCTATGTGGGAACACTTAGGACCTGCTCTGGTAGAGTCGCTGGACTCTAGAGGAGATGTACTGTCCTGATTGTTGTTGGTTGTGTTTTGCACTGATGTCTAATCACCTGAGTTTAGGATGATTGTAATTCTAGGTGCTGATACCTTGTCGCGTCTGTCTCGACCAGCAGGAAAGATGCAACACTCAGGCTCTTCTATNTTCCCGGGAAGGGCGCTGCAGACTATATACTCTATGGGCTACCAATCCCAATAATCACGTGGCAATCTCTAATAGGCCCACATACACAAAAGCAAGCCTGCTAATCAGCCTTAGCCAAATAAGGACTTGTTTATCACAGAGAGCACTCGCTGTCGGGCTAGCGGAAGGCGGAAACCGGCGCCATCTTTAAGGCGCGGCACTACGCAGCTCTCCACAATACCTGGTGTTGTCTTTGTTGGGTGGATGTTTTGTTCGTTGTTTTCTGTTGCCCTCTCTGATTTTTAAGAGACTGTGGTGGCAGTGAATACTTCTGGGGTCTGGATAGGTGTGGGCACTGGGCTTCCAGGGAAAATGTGTGTAGGTATTGGGAGCTGACCCTTTGGAATGGGAAAGGGCTGGAGGTGGTTGAGAGTCCTTGGGCTGGAAGAAAGGAGGATGTTTTCCAGCACCTGCTTAGTCCTCAAGAGTAGGGACATTGAGTGAGCAGAGGCCATCGCAGAAGGTCTGCTACAGACCTGAGGATGAGCCTGGGGGATTGGCCTTCGCGGAATGGAGGGGGAGAGGTGAAGGTTTGCAGTTACCTTACCTGCTTTCCGTGTCATAGTGGCCCCGTGGTCCCCAGGATGCGCCTGTAAGTGTCAAGGACGGGCATAAAGCAGTAAGTAGGCAATAGGGAAATCTGGAGGATCCGTCTGTGTGGTCCCCTGGAGATGGGTACAGGGTGGGGGGTGCGGCAGGTGGACCGATACAGAGCTGGGGTGAGGATGGGGGTTGGATTTGGAGAATAGGCGGAATAGGTGAAGATCTGCAGTTAGCCGACTTGCTTCCCTGGTCAGAGTATCTTTTCACAGCTTTCTTGAGTGATGAAGAAGGCTGCTGCTTTGTGACCGGGGGAAAAGCAGATGATGGCTGACAGAATGGGTAATTGACATTTGAGATACCCCTCCAGATTCCTACAGAGCCATCTTCCTCCCTTTACTTTCTCCAAACTTTCAATGGCTGTGGAAGAAATAGCTCTACTTGATAGTCAGCATTTAGTAGTGCTGCTGGTGTGTAGCATTTTACTTTGGTTCCCATAGAAACATGTATTCTTTCCTACTATCTGAGCAGGCTCGTGAAGTCATCCTTGAACTTTAGCAGTACCAGTATGTGCGAGTGTTTTTCTCATTCTCTTCTATATGAATGCAGCTGGGCCAAGCCATCATATAGACCAGGAACCAAGCTTATCATAGGTGATAGTTACTTTTTATGTGCATATGTATGAGGTTTATAAAACTGGAGTGTGCATCCCATACATTTGGTTAAGTAGTCCAAACTGTTGAGCAGGGCAGCTCAGCCACTTGGTATGGATAAGCCAAGTGTGGACGTGTACTTACTGCAGCAACAAAACTATTCTTGGAGAGAAGAAACAGTAAGGAATAAGGCCTGTGTCAGACAACGTGGGTCTGTGTCCCCAGCTTTTATTTTAACCTGCAGTTTGAGACTCCTGAAATTCCTGAGGACTGCCACACACTGCTCCCTGCTCTTCTTTCTATAAGCCAGCTCATGCAAGAATACAGTGTTGAATATTCAGTGCCCAGCAGAGTCTCAAGAGTTGCCGGATTCTCTCCATTTTCTTAGAGTGGACAGTGGGGTAGGGAAGCCTTGAGTTCCTCCTCTGTAAATGAAGAGCCAGGCTGCCTGACTAAGGAAGTCAGTTTTCATCCCATGAAGAGTGGGGAGGCTGTGGGGAATGCACTGCATCCCTGCTTTGTATGAACTCATTTGCAGGAGGCAGCGTTTATTAGTTCTCCTAGATGACGAGTCTCATGTCTGTAGACTGGTTAAGTGTGTCACATGGTCAGGCCCACATCTTTGATGTACTCCTTAGTACATGGGGATTTTGAATCTGAATTTATATTCCAGGCTTTCAGGTTGTAATTCAAGGCTAACACAGTTAACAAAGCCATCTGTTTGGAGGAGTTCCTCAGATGATGCTGTCCCAACACAGCTTTGGACTGTCCAGTTAAAAAGAATGGGTGTGTTGCCAAATAACTACCTTATGTAAAGTGTGAAGCCAGATAATTAAATATTAAAGTGTTACCACACTGCTAATAAAGACTACATGAATTAACTCACATCTTCCTTTCTAAGGATTTTTATCAAGATATGCTTACTTGGGTGTTTTTAGTCCATTTCTCATCTACAGTCTGTTCTATGGGTGTAGGGAACAAGGTGAAGGTTGCCATGCCAACCACACTATCTCACCACTTAGTGGTGCATTTCTTAACATATTGTTATGTGTTGTGTGTATTCACATGTGTGTGTGGCACACTGTGGAAGTCATAGGACAGCTTCTGGGAGTCAGTTCTCTCCTTCCATCACCTGGGTCAGTCTTGGTGGCTGGGAATCAGACTCGGGTCCTTGGCCTTGTGGCAGGTGCCCTTACTTGCTGAGTGCTGTCCTCATTATCTCACTGGTCCCTCAGCAGTGCTTTGTATCATCCAGGAATTTCTCTCCACAACTGTAGGAGATACTAGCCCTCTCTAGTCTACTTATATTGTTGTCTACATATTTTCCATTTTCATAGTCTTCTTTGAAAGCTCCTGTCATAAAGACCGCATGTCATCACTGAATTTGAAAGCCTCGGCCACATAAGTCTTTCCTGTGGTTAGATTGCTTTTTAAAAAAATAAATAATGTCAGACAGCATAGTTGAGCCTTTAAAGGAGTGGCCCTGTGTCATCCCTTTGGTGCTCCCAGGGTCTAGGAGGACAAGGAAGAAAGGAAACTGACATACATAGCCTGGGGCTGGGGAACCCGCTAGAGCAGTGGTTCTCAACCTTCCTGATGCCACGACCCTTCAATACAGGTCCTCATGTTGTGGTGATCCCAACTATAAATTTATTTCCCTTGCTACTTCATAACTGTAATTTTGCTACTGTTATGAATAAGAATGCAAATATCTGTGTTTTCCCATGGTCTCAGGTGACCTCAGAGGGGTCGCCAACCACAGATTGAGAACCACTGCTCTAGACATACAGAGTCTGGGGAGCTCAGGCCCCTCCAAAGAGGGCAGCCCTAGACTGAGCTGGATCACCTGAGCCCAGCTGGACTCTACATCACAAAAACAAACCAGAAGGCAACCTCTCCTCTTGCCCAAGAGCTGGGAATGTGGACACAGCCCTGCTAGGCATTCATAGGAGAAGAAAAAGAAAAACTAGAAACTGGACTTTGATGTCAAATCTCAACCCCTTCCCCCTCTCTCTTTGTCTCAACTTTGGCCAAATGCAAGCATAGAGCCAGCACTGACAGGTCAAACAATCCGTATCTACAGGCCACATTCCTGCTTAGGGGTAGCCTTTGACTGGCTCTGTTTTAGGCCGCGTTCACTGAGCCTAACTTTTACTTCATCTCTGCATACCTGATCTGGAACTCTGACAGGCCTCGCAGTGATTTCATTTCCTTCTTTCTTTTAACCTTTATTTTCTAAGAGGCATTCATTCTGGTCCCCATGGGCCATGACTGTTGTCCTAGTGATTAAATAGCTGACTTTGTACAAGGCAAGTTATTGTTTGCACCTGTGGGTCTGTAGAAGCAGGTCTGGGGCTGACTGATTTTTCCTGCCCTAAAGTTCTGGACTCTGGTCAGAGATCATGATGTAAAGCACTAAAGAAGGCAGAAGGGGTTCTCACAAGTCCTGGCTGTGGTCTAGCCAGGACCCTCCCTGAGCCAGTTAGTTCCTCTGTTATAGCGAACATAGGGATTTCCTACATGGTGGGTGCCTTAAGAGTGTATTAGAAGGCCACAGAGGGCCCTTCTCACCATGGGAAATGGAGACCGGGTGCTTTTGTGCTGGGACAGGGAAGCCCATTAGTAAAAATACTTTCAAAGATTTCTTATTAATCTCAAGAATTGTCCCTTGACAGTTGTTTTCTTTGGAAGCTGTCTCTGCACTCTTTATGTCTGCCTCATATTGGCCGGGTTGGCCCAGAGACTTAGAATAGTACATGAAAAATCACAGCTCAAATCCGTTACTCCACAGTTCAGAACTTCAAAGAATAAGGTTGACAATACAGCTCTTATATATCAAATAGAACTGAAGGGCTAGAATATCACGTAGCAGTGCTAAAGTTTAATGTTGATTCTAATGAAACTGACCAAAGAATGTCAATTGGTCACCACAGTTCAGAGCTGGAGTAAACTGTCATTAAAATTGGTCCTTCCTACAGCCAGACTAATATGGCAAATCTGGCCCATAAAGTGCCAGCCAGAGATTAATTGTAGTCTCTCACTGTTCCTTACAGATCTTTCTTATAAGCCCTTACAAAGTATTGCATTTGTGTGATTGTATGAAGGCCAAGCTAAGTAGAAATTCCTATTCAGACATATATGGCCTCCACCTGAGTGCCAGCTTCCACTATCATCAATGGAGATGTGATTATCCATGGGCATTAAAACCAGGATCCATTCTGAACATCCAGAAAAGAAAACTAAAGATGTTTTTCTGGTTAAACGTGTCTTCATACTTCAGGTACCTCCAAGGGAAAACACTAAGAGAAAGCTTACTTCATTCAACCAACTCCTCATAAAAAAAACCCTTAATCCCTTAAAATGTAAACATGCCAACCTCTCTCCTGGATTCCTTCATACAGTTTAATTTGGATGTAATCTAAAGCATCGACAACAGTTACAATATTAGTGTAAAACAAAACAACGGCCTTTATCCAGATTCCCTAGACCCTTCTTGCCATGCACGTTTGCATTTTGCTTTTTCAACTCAGATCTATATTGTTAACCATTTGAATGTCAGCTGCAGGCTGACCCCTTGTGTTCCTCTTCAAAGCCAGGGCATCTTCATGTCATCAGGAAATACGACTCAGCACAGACACGGTGCTCTCTAATCTGCAATCACGTGCAGAGCACAGTGGCTGTCCTAGAAATGCTCTCTGCAGAATTGAGGGTGGGTTCCCAGGCCGGAGCTACGGATTGTATTTAACCATCAGTGTGCATTTTATAATCATTAGAGCTTATTTAGATTGGAACGAAGTGCTGTTTGCTCGTGCTTACTCAGGAAAAGGTTATTTCTTAGATTGGATTCACATCCAACAGCAGAATATTGGCTGTTTTATTTTTGAGACATTCTCATTTGAGACACTGGCAGATATCCTGCTAACGAGTCTGAGCTATTTCCTTGGAGGTAAGCAGATGGGGACAGGGCATTTACCTCACAGTGCCCCAGAGAAACCAACGTCTGCCATGGAGCTCCTGGCACCTCAGTTGTAGTGGAGACTGATTGTTGGTGTTCAGGGTGTCATTCTGGAATTACACAGAATCAAGTAATGAAACAGACTACATGACTTGATCCAAACCTACAGCACACACAACCTTCACTAGCATTCTGGATGAGAGCATATTTAGCTTATAACCTCATTTTATAAACAATTAGTGTTGCTGTTTATTAGGTAAATAAATGATGTCATGTTCTGTATGCTGTAGTGTCTCATTATGCATACTTGTATATGAGCTAGTTTTATATTTGTATATGAAAGGGTTTCTGTGTCAAAAGGGAAACCCCGCCTAAATTCCACCTTAAATACAGCCTTCAAACCTCTCACTGGGAAAGAATGGGAGCTATTTACTGCTTTCTGCAAAGACTTAAGCAGGGAGCAGCAGGGTGCACAGCCTTTCAGGGCAGAACATGTTTGCACAAGACCGTTGCATGGCAGCACCTGACAGGCCGCTACACAGACAGGTCCTCAGGTGATGTCCACATTTGATTCTCCTTCTCTTCCTCCCCAGGTTCTTTAGCGTTGAGTTGGTCCTCTCCTACCTCCGTTATTTTTCTGTGTGCCTTTCTTTCCTCCTTCAGAGAGAGTTACTAAAATATAACCCCACCCTTTGGGGAAACGAACACACCTTTCCCAAAGGAGAAGTCTCATTTATAGCTGTGGATGTGTCCCAGGACACACAGGCCTCTCTGCGGAGGAGCCCAGGGACTCTGCTCAGCTGCACTGCGTACAGGAAAAAACCAGGCCTGTAACTGGACAGCCCTCTCTCTCTCACCACAAATGTCAGAGAATCATTTGCTTCACATGGCCCTAAATCACTGAGCCAGGACTGTGTTAAATAAGTAGATATATAGCACAGATGAGCCAGACAGTAAGGTGACTTGACTTACATAGGTACCACAAAAAAAAGGTTGAATGGTTCTTTCTTGGAGGTAATCTTTAATTCAGTTACCATAGAAATGGCTTCTGTGGTCCTGAACTACCACAAGAGTGAAATGAGAGAATAGATTGGTCTTGAAGTTCAGCTGGTTTAGAAGAAACAGTACAGAAACCAAAGGCTTTAAAAATGTCTCAAGTAGAGCAGAATCTTTTCAGAAGATCGTTGTCCATACTAGGGCAAGGAAATGCTTTTTTTTTTGCTGCGACCTGGGGGTTACTCTGAAGAAGAGTTACATGTGTGACAACCAAGTAAGTAGTAGAACACGCACAGATTCCTACCTGAGCAAGGCAGCTTTCCAAGCTACACTGCTGATAGACACGTTTGTTGTGGATGTTGGCTGGGGGAGCGGGGGTGGTGGAGTGGCCTGAGGCTGTGGGGAGAGGCTGGGAACATGCTGTCCTGGATACTGTCCCATTGCCAGGCGTTACCTTATTCCTGGACTTCATCCTGGGTAGCTAAGGTCAGCAGCCCATCCTAAGACATCTTTCAACCCAAATACTGAGCCAGGCATGGAGAAGTTCTTGCTATTTTTGTTGTGTTTATGTGTGTTTTTAAAACTCTGACTGAAATGCCTCACCAGCTGTCCACAGAAGACCAGGAGGCTCTCTGTCCTGCCCACACCCCATATTTAAAACCGTTCATGAGACTTCTTACTATTTAAAAAGCTGAGAACACAGTGTAAATAAAAAAGGATAAATCTCCATTGTGTAAATGTACCACATTTTCTTTATCCATTCTTCTGTTGAGGGGCATCTAGGTTGTTTCCAAGTTCTGGCTATTAAAAAATTATGCTGCTGTGAACATAGTTGAGCACATGTCCTTGTGGTATAATTGAGCATTCTTTGGGTATATAACCAATAACGGTATTGCTGGGTCTTGAGGTAGGTTTTTACTAATTTTCTGAGAAATCACCATACTGATTTCCAAAGCAGCTGTACAAGTTTGCTCTCCCACTAGCAATGGAGGAATGTTCCCCTTACCCCACATCCTCTCCAGCATAAGCTGTCATCAGTGGTTTTGTTCTTGGCCATTCTTACAGGTGTAAGAGGGAATCTCATAGTTGTTTTGATTTGCA
>LOJH01035603.1:0-15724 GCA_001685095.1 Ellobius talpinus | reverse complement strand
TGGATGGAGATAGAGACAGAGACCCACATTGGAGCACTGGACTGAGCTCTCAAACAAAAATTTTAAAAATGTAATTTATACTATACAGGAAGGATGCTGAGAAACTCCTATAAATTGTTACTTGGCAACAGATTAGATAATTGAGGAAAACCTGAAAATTTTCTAGAAACATAAACCACCAACATGATATCATGGAAGAAATACAAAGTATAAGCAGTACTGATGAATAAAGAATTTGAATAATCAAGTTTTTTTTAACAGCAACAAATGATTCCGGACCTGATGGAGAAATTTATAACTATGAATGCTTGGATTAAAACATTGAGATTACCTGAAATAAATAATCCAATGATGTGCCTCAAGATCTTAGAAAAAAGAAAAATCCAAACTCCAAGAGCAATAGATGCCAAGAAATAATAATAAAATAGAAGGTAGATGTGTGGAATCAAATGAAAAACCCATAGCCAAACTAACAGAAAGAAAGCAAGAAAGAATATCCAAATTAATAAAACTGGAGATGAAAGAGGAAGGTTACTATAGATTATAATAATGTCTCAGTCACTAGGGTATACTTTCAAAATTTATATTCCAAACAACTGGATAATATAGAAGAAATTGATGGATTCCTAGATATGTGACCTACCAAAATTAAATCAAGGAGAAGCAAATGTATTAAACAGAACCATAACAACCTCATTAGATTGAAACAGTAATAAAAAAATCTCTCAATGAAAGTGCAGGGTAAACTGCAGAATCTACAAAACCCTTAAGGAAGAGATAATAATAATATTTTCTGGAAATGTTTTATAAAATAGAAAGAGAAAGAACACAGCCAAACTCATCCACAAAGCCAAATTTGCATGAAGACCCAACATGAAGAAGGAAATTGTAGACTAATTTACTCGATGAACAAAGACACAAAATATTTCATTAAAATAGGTAAAATGAACTTAAGAACCCATTAAGATGACATAAAAAAACAACCTGATTTCATTCCACAGAAGAATGTTTTGTTCGATATATACAAATCAGTAAGTATAATATTATGTGTAAGACTATATTCATATCTTTAAGAAGGAAAATCACATTATTACTTTAATTAATGCAGAAAAGTCCTTTCAAGCATTTTGGTTTCCCCCGATGATAAAGCCATGAGATAGAAAGAACCTATCTTCACATAGCAAACGTTACACATGAAAGAACCACAGGTAACATATTAAACGTGGGAGGAACCTTTAGTCTTCTAAAATGTCTAATGAAACAAGTGTCTGCTCTCCCATCGCTCACTCAATATAGTGTTCAGAATTTTAGCTAGGGCAATAATCTCAAGAGATAGAAGGGAGATAAATGGAGAAGGAAGAAATCAAATCCGTATTTGCAAATATCATTTTATACTTAAAAGACACTAAAGGGTCCCCCAGAAACTATTAGAACAGAATCAGTTTTGAAAAACAGTAGCTTTTCTACATACCAGTAGTGAACTTGAGAAAAACAGAAATCGGAAAAACCACATTCATAATAACTTTTTTAAAAAAACTTCTAAATAAACTTAGCTAAGGAAGTGTAAGGCCTCCAAATGAAAGGCTGAAATATTGAGAAAGAAATTGAAGACTTTGAAAAATGGTAAATTCTCTCAGGCTCATGGGTTAGCAAAATTAATATTGTGAAAACAGTTACATTAACAAAAAAATGCCCTTCAGTATCTTAAGGACAATCTTCGTTGAACTATAAAACCGCTATAAATCTGTAGGGAAGCACAAGACCCCAAAGAGCAAAATCATTTTTTATACAGAAGAGCAATGCTGGAAGCATCACAATATTATTTCAAATTATCTGACCAAGCCTTAGTAACAGAAACCATGTAGCACAGGCACAAAAACAGACACATAGATCAACTGGATAAAATGGGAGAACGTAAACCCACACAAATGCTACCATCTGAGGTATCAAAAACAAACACTGGAGACGAGATGGCCTCTTTAACAAAGGGTACTCGAAAGATGAATGAAACTAAGGTCCACATTTTTCATCCAGCACAAAAATCAATTAAAAAAAAATACCAAAGTCTGAGATCAGATACCTTGAAACTCGCAGAGGAAAACACACATGAATCTTGAAGAGGCAGAGACGGAAGCTCCCAGGTCAGTTCCTGCTCAATTCCTCCAAGTCCTGTGTCCAAAGTAAGCAGTCAACCATAGAGTCTCTGCTTCAAGACAACAACGGGCAGAAAGAGTTTGTATTGTGTTTGAAGTCTCCTGAACTCCCCTGATCAACAACCCCAAGGGATCCTTCACTGCCTGGTACTAGGGTTTTCTTAGATAGCATGTGGCCTTGGGACATTATCAGCCCAAAGTGGTGAACTTCATTTAGATTATTTATATATGCATGTACATATAAATACATAAAAACATACAATGATATGTTTTTAAATAAACAGAAAATAATCACCGCTAATGTTCTTTGTATCCTTCCTCTCTTTCCCTCTGTTTTGCCTTCCTCTCCACTCCCCAGCTAAGAGCCCTCCTGGTTTTCCTATGTTCCCCTTCAGAGAATCTAAACCATACTCTGCCCCTCTTCACGGGTCCCCTCACAGTGGTCCTTTTTTTACTTTCCCTGCTTCTGTGGCAATACACATTACATAAACAAGGCCTGCACAGTGACAACAATAGTTGGCATGCCACTGTGGATGGGGGAATCTCGTAAGGCCCCAGCTTCAGATGAAGGCAGTTATTAATGGCTGCTAAGAGAAGGACAGTCTTCTTCTCCAGGGAAGAGCCCCATGATAGGTTACCCAATCTCCAGCCGTCAGTCCTAAACATGTAACACTAAATAGACTCAGTGGGTTGTATTTATATATGCTTACATATAAATGTGAAATAGTAATTAAAGAAGAGGTCATGAATTTGGGAGAGTGGAGAAGCACAGGAGGAGTTGGAATGGGCAGAGTGTGTTGGAAATGAGGTAAATACAGTACTTATGTATGAAATTCTCAAAAAAATGTGAGAAGGTGCTTAAAAACCCAGGATGTTCCAGAAAGGCTCCGAGGGCAATGAAAACAACACAAGACTGACAGGTGGGATGCTATGAAACTGAAAAGTTTCTACACAGCCAAGGACGTTGCCCCTTAACCCAGAGTTAAGGGGCAACTTCCAGATTGGGAAACAAAATCCAACTACACTTCGGATATAGGACTAATACCTAGAATATATGAAATTAAACACCAAAACTAAAAATGAGCTGTTTTTTTCTCTCCATTGCATCACCTGTAAAATGACACAGGGAAGGGGAGTGGGAGCCTTTGGAATGTCTTGTAAAGGCACTAACGGCATTTACAAAGACTTTGTTCCCGTGGCTAATCTGTAGAGGGCATGAGGCCTCTCTGCTCATAGATAAACACTAGGAAACCCAGAAATATTTAATACACGGGGTTGTTCCGGTTGTATGACCGGTTTTCTGTCCAGAAGATGGGAAATGGGCATGGTGATCGCTGCACTATCTCTATGGCGAGGTCACATCTGTCTCCCACAGACTCTCATGTTTATCCCAGTCATCCTCCCTAGACCCTTATTTTGAGCATTGTTTCTCAGCTAATAGAACCCATCTTTAAGAGACATGTAACATGTGCTTTACACATGGGAACAGAGGCGATTAATAACCCAATGACGTTTACACTATCTATATGTCTGAGGTCATTCCCCAGACCCTTAAGATACCACATGTAGTCAATCCATAGAACCCGTCCTATGGAAGAGGTCATATATCCTTTGAAAAGAGTTTCAATATAATCATTTATGAGCTTTGTTGTACACATGGGATTGAGTTAATTGTCACCAGGAAACATTTTTTTGCAAATTGTCTTGTACTTAAATATGCCTAAAATGAATTGCCCAGTGTCAGACTCTCAAAGTTTGAACCAACACTGGCTGCTGAGTTGTGTTGAACCAGACTTCCTTCTTGTCTCATAGTCTCTTGGATCGTTAGTCTGCTGGCTGTGGTGTTTGCAGAGACCCCCCACCCTGATCTCCTCCCACTCTCAGAACAGAGAGGTTTAGAATTTCAGCATAAATTTAGGGTGACATAAACACATTCAGCCTAGAACAATTAAATTATAATATAGAAGTACAAAAATTATAATCCTATAGAAAAATCATTAGTATTATTTATGAACCTGAAAATGAGTGTCAGATGTTAGAAAAGTCAAATTTTAGATGCTCATAATTGTTTTGAATATTTTTATTTCCTGTGTCTTTGCCTGCATGCATGGCTATGTACCACGTGTGTGTGGTGCCTGTGGAGGCTAGAGGAGGGCCACTGTTCCTCTGGAAATGTAGTAATAACAGTTGTGAGACACCATGTGGGTGCTGGGAACTTGCCCTTCCTCTGCAAGAGCAACAGGTGCTCTTAACCACTGAGCCATCTTACCAGCCCCACACCAGAACATTCTTGTTGCATACATTTATTCAGCTGAATGTTCCTTATTGATTTTTTAATATTATACTTAGTGTTTTGTTTCCCACAGACATGAAGCCATTGTCATCTCAGGAACTGAAATGGCTAAGCAAATCCAAAAAGAAATACAGCAAGGTGTGGAATCATGGATTGCTCTTGGGAACAGGAGGCCCCACCTCAGTATCATTTTAGTGGGAGATAACCCAGCAAGCCACACCTACGTCAGGAATAAGATAAAAGCTGCTTCCACTGTAGGTGGGTATGTATGTGAGCTGTACTTGTTACTAAATGTTTCTGTTATATAAAGTTATGTAACTGTCATGGGTAATTATCAAATAAGCACCATTCAAATAACATGAATTATTGTTATTATTAAGAGATTATGCTATTACCCAAGCTCATATGAGTGTCTTACTGTTTTCAGGTTTCTCATAGCATTATTTCAGTGAGATCCATATTTTATGGGGGAGGTAATAGGAATCTTTGTTTTTAAAAAAGAGCCTGTGTGTTGGGGGTGAGGATGCAGGTCAAAGAACCACAAGCTAACACCAAAAGATTCCGCTTATATTTTCTTTGTTATAATGGGCAAACTCATGGAAAAGGAATGAGAATTCCAACCTCAGGTGTATAACGTGGGAAGCAGAGAGAGAGAGAGAGAGCCCTGGGCTGGCCTGCGGTTTTCTCTGGGTACCCAAAAGGTCATGCCCTAACCTGATCCAACCTCTTAAAGGTCATTGGCTGGCAGAGGTCCCCCATCAACTCCCCATTTTGTCTAAATAAGAGAGTTCCAAACACAATACAAAACCATATACACTAGGAACAGATATTAAATATAAGATTAGGATTATAACCAGCATAAACAATATTAAGCAAGGAACGTATGTCAAATGTTTTAATAAACATTTTATCCTAAAGAGTCTAAGTCTTGTATTGGAAATGGCTTGGCTAAGTCATAAGAGAAAGGTAACTATGGCTATCTAATCTTCAACCCCATTGAAGGCCTGAGAAGTGAGATAGTATTACTTGAGAAGGCAGGAAGTGCAATCAAGCAGCTTCCGAAATGTACAGTTTATGACAGAGACAACTGGCTACCTAAGCAATCACCCAAAGTTTCATTTGCAATGTTGAAGCAACCAACTTTGGTTAAGGCCTAGCGTGACTGACAGACTATTTTCAGAGGCAGGGAAACGTTTAGAACCATCTTACCCTTTCCTGGCCAGGTTTGGCAGTCTTTTTTCTTCTGTCGTGCTTATCCAGTCTGGACACCATGTACTTTGTCAGTGGTAAAGGCATGGGCAGTTCCTTGCCCAAAAGCCAATTGTGCCAAGAAAACAAACTCCAAGTGTAGTGTCTTTGATGCTCAACATTCTCTTGGGAATAGATCAGTGCTGTCAGGAGCAATCGTGTCTNAGAATACAATCTCTATGTATCTAAAGAACCTAATTAGTCTAACTAAAAGTATAATAAACATGCATGAATATTGACATATAATACTCAATACCTGTATAAGTTAAAGACTAAGACTTCATATCAGAATATTAAACATCTGTAAACAACTGTGTAGTAAATGAGGACAATGACCTCAAAATGTAAACAATATGTAAGTATCTTGATCAGAGGTAGGAATATATAATGTAATATGATAAATAAAAGGCTCCCCATCACCTGTATTCACTGTATTCACTTTAACTGAATCATAAACTTCAGTAATTTCCTGTCTTGCTTGGCCTCTTCAAATCTTCTAAGAGGGGTTGTCATGAGCCAGTTCAAGTTATCATCCAGAGTAGTAGCCAAACGATGCATAGGAATCAGGAGAGAATCTCTGTACAGTCTGAGATATCCCTCCTCCTGGAGATTAGAATGCTGGCCCTGTAGAAGGGCTTTCCTTTCAGTGGGGCAGGGTCAGAGGAGACCAGACACACATTGGAGAAGAACGTAGTCAAGTGACCTTCTCTGGTTGTCTTCCAGGTATCTGCAGTGAGCTCATCCTAAAGCCCGAAAGTGTTTCTCAGGAGGAGCTTTTGGATATCACTGATCAACTGAACATGGACCCAAGAATCAGTGGTATACTTGTTCAGCTCCCTCTTCCAGGTACAAGATGCTCTTTTGTGTGTCTGGGTTGGGCAGGAGAAAGGGCTTATCATGGTATTGGAGGCAACTTATAGAACACATTCAGAAGAGGACTGGCTATTATCTTAGCACAGTAGTAACAGCTAACAGGTTCTTAAAGATTTATACTTACAAGATGAAAAACTGAATAGGAAATTTAGGTGTGGGTAAGACACATCTCTGTTCAGCCAGGTGTAACCACAGCATGTCAAGAGTGGTGTGCATAGCAATCACTAGCTCAGTGTGCAACTGATGTGGAACAAATGTCTTTTCAATGGTGTGATGCATTGATTTGCCATATTCCTTTCTAAACCATATATCTTTTATTTGTACATTCAGAGAGTTCCTTAATGTGAAATTTTAGCTGATGTTGCTTCTTTTGGGATTCTGTCTTTCTTTTCATCATGGCCCCATTCCTTATTTTTTTATAATTTATTTTTTTAAAAAAAAGAAAACAAACTATCTTTTTTTCATTTTACATAGCAATCCCAGTTCCCATTCCCTACCTTCCTCCCATTCCCTCCACATACCCCCTCCCCACCCCCATCCTTCTCAGAGAGGGTGAGGCACATTGCTTTGGGGAAGGTCCAAGGCTCTCCATACTATATTTAGGCTGAGCAAGGTATCCATCCAAAGAGAATAAGTTCCCCAAAAGTCAATACAAGTAGTAGGGATAAATCCTGGTGCCACTGCCAGTGTCCCCACGGTCTGCCCCAGCCATACAACTGTTATCCACATTTAAAGACACTAGTTTGGACCTATGCTGGTTCCTTCCCTCTCTGGCTGGAGTTGGTGAGCTCCCATTAGCTCAGGTAGACTGTTTCAGTGGGTGTCTCCATCATGGTCTTGACCTCTTCGCTCATATTCTCACATCTCCCACTCTTCAGCTGAATCTTGGGAGCTCAGCCCAGTGCTCCACTGCGGGTCTCTGCCTCTGTTTCCATCAGTTGCTGGATGAAGGTTCTATGGTGACATTTAAGAGAGTCATCAATCTGACAACAGGAGCCTATCCCTTATTTCTCCCTGAACTTCACTCAGTTCCCCCGTTGTATAGTTACAGTACTTCACAGGATGCATTGTTAGCATTCCAGTTGGTTTGCATGTCTCCATTTACATTTCGGTTGAATTCAGTTGGAGTGACTTACTATTCTTATGTATGTTGGAGTTTTACAACGGAGTTCTTACCTTTGCTTCCTGCAGGCATAGGTGGCTCCTGGCTCTCCTTGCTGTTCCCTGTTTTCCTGATCTACTCACAGACGTTACACTACATTATCGTCTCTTGTTTCTTTTTCCTTCATCTTTACAGGCCAATCTCCTTAGTCTGTTCTATACTTGTATAATGTCATGTGGGTGTAAGGCTGAGATGCATGAGAAGACACATTTTATGCCTATATTTGAGCTGAATAATAAATATCCAGTTCCCATTCAGGTCTTTGAAAGAAATACATTGAAGACGGAGGCTGCTCGTTTGTTCCCGGCCTCTCAGACCCAAAATAATCACACGGAAACTGTATTTATTGCAATACTGTTTGGTCAATAGCTTAAGCATATTTCTAGGTAGCTCTTACATCTTAAATTAACCCACGTGATTGTGGCCTACCAGTAAGGTTCTGTCCAGTGTCTGGTGTCTGTCTCCTGTGGCAGCTACATGGTTTGTTTTGACTCTACTTTCTTTCCTCCTCCATCTGTTTGTAGTTCCCACCTTGCTCTATTCTGCTAAACCACTGGCCAAAACAGCTTTATTCATTAACCACTAAAAACAACAATATGCAGAAGGACTTCCCATACCAATATATGATTGGCCAATGATCAACATGCTCGATTGTTATGTGATTTATATTTCTTGGATGGGACACCCTCAAGAAAGCAAAAATAGTGAGAAAATATCAAATTTAAAAACTGATTTACAGTAAAGAAGTCATCAACTTCTTTACTAGGGGAAGAGACAGCATTGCAGGATGAGAGAGAATGGCTGTGAGCCATGCATCTAATAACAGATGAGTCTTCAAAATACAGACTTACTCATACAACCAAACAGCGAGAAAACAAACAACCTTCTGAAGGGTTTATAAAGGATCTACATATGCAATAAACCACACACAGAGACAAACATTGAACTACACTACTAATATATGGAGTCTAAAATATATTAAACTAGGCCAAGCCTGATATATTTGGATTTGGAGGCAGGAGGGTCAGGACTCTGGCTACATAGTGAGTTCAAGGCCAGCACAGGCTACATAGGATCATGTCATAAACACAGAAACAAACAAGCATGCCAGTCTCATAGAAATATACCATAGAATGGTGGTTACAGGGGCTGAGGACTGGAGAGTGTGTATCAAGTGCTGGCCAAAGAATTTAATACTTTGGTGAGATATGGAAACTAGCTTCTAGAGACTTATTGTACAAAATCATGAGCTAGTTAATCCATACCACAAATAAATACAGTTTTCATAATTAAAAAAGTTTTTAGAGTCATCTTCCAAATCACTATATTTCCTTTGTTAGAATTTCTGAGTACACTGTATTTAGTTTGTCCTAATTCAATTATATTTGTATCTAAAGTCACCTTTGTGACCAGTGACTTTGTTCCTCATGGTCACTAGATGGCACTGGTGATCTATCTGTACTACAGACAAACCTGCTTGAGTCCTCTATTCCAGAGCAAGTAACAGGAACCCCAGAAAATGTGAGGGTGGTTTGAGAGATGGCACTTTTCTATAGGCAAAGCCAGTAATATGTATACAAAATAGCAGGGGGATCATCCACCGAACTAAGACTTTGTTATATGAAGATTTTGTATTTACTGATTCAATTTGAATCCTTACAGTAACTCTGTGGGGGTGGAGCTATCATGGTGTGTATTTGGTGACAAGAACACAGAGGTTACATCCCTTCCTTTTGAGTAAGCATATCTGGATCCAGACAGACTGATCCCCCACGCTAATATTTGAACCATAGTTGATACAGTTCCAGGGTATCAGTATTAGCTAGTGGATAAAGTAAATGTTTGAAGTATATGGATACATGTTATACCTTTTAATATTCAGAGAGACAGTGATGTTGGAAAACATGGGTTCTATAATGAAATTGTCTAGACTTCAGTCTTGGCCCTGCCATTCACTAACAGGTAATAGTGGTCACCTCTTTGTCTCAGTGTTTCCACCTGGCAAGTGAAGAAAATGCTGCATGCTTCATAGGTTTTTTTCTTTCTTTTTTTTAGCATTAAATAAAATAATCAAAATAAAGGAGGACTTGACACAGAAGATTAATTTTAAATTCTGATTTATTTCTTGCATAGCAATCAATCTGATGTAATTTGTCACCATTAAATGTTTTTGGTTTAAGTTTTCAGAAAAGACACCAAAGGAATAACAGGTACAGGAACCAAGACGAGATTTAAAACAGGTTGGAACAGGAGTAGAGATGGCTTAATAGGTAGATTATTTGTGTAATGGAAAATATGGATTGTTGTCAAGGTGATAGCTTTTGTTTTTTTGTGACAAATTTCTTATACCTATGTTATGAAGAAAAATAAAGAATCCACTGAAATTTGGGTATTTTGGGGTTGATAGAAAGATTGTGTCCTAAGAAGTGTGGCTCTGTTGGTTAAGTGCTGTGAAAATGTGACAATCTAATTTTGGGTCCCTGGTTCCTATGTAAAAAGCTGGGCATGATGTTGCTTGACTATAACCCTAGCACTGGGGAGGCAGAGGCAGGAGGACCCATGAGACTTGCTACTAGTTTATCTTGCCAAATCTGCATGCTCCTGTTCATTGAGAATCTATGTGGGCTTCCCCTCTGTATGCTGTGAATATGTTTTATTACCATTGTTTAATAAAGAACCTGCTTTGGCCTATGGCAGGGCAGAATGTAGTAAGTCAGGAAATCCAAGCAGAAATAGAGGAGGAAAAAAGGCAGAATCAGGGAGATGCCATGTAGCTGCTGAAGGAGAAAGATGCTGGAACCTTACCAGTAGACCACAGCCTCATGGTGATACATAGATTAATAGAAATGGGTTAATTTAAGAGGTAAGAGTTAGTTAATAAAAGCATGAGCTAATAGGACAAACTGTGTTGTAATTATTTCTGTGTGATTATTTGGGTCTGGGTGTCTGGGAAGCAAAAGAGCAGTCTCAGTTTACAAGAATCTAGTTCAAAAGGCGAGAAGGGGATTGACAGGGTAAGACAGCTGATGTCAGGCTCAGGCTTCCACACACATGAACACATACACACATACACAGCACACACACACACAGAGTATGCATGCACACAGGCATCCACACAATACACTAAAAATGAATATCACCAACAATAAATTATGTCATAAAGCTGTGAATTATAGTTAATTCGATTTAAGATTCATTTAAAAACAATATTTTGTTTGAAGAAACTTTTTGCTTCAGATAATTTTATCATGACTTTCAAAATCCCATTCTCACAATGTTATTTGTCTACTTAAAAATTTTGTATAACTTTTTTAATGAAATAAAAGACAAGAAAAAAAGCAGACAACTCCTACAAATGGAATGTATTTCCACTAGGCAGCAGCATTAAGCAGGCACCTTTTACAACTGTTAGTAGTTTGTGGGGACAATCAGTCACCAAGACAATTTATGTCTTCCAGGGGTTTGTTTCTGGAGCCACTAATGTCTCTTTCCATTCATGCCTAGGTAGACGCCATCCAAAGAGGGTTTGTTTTGTTGTCCACGTTCATAGACATACCTTTTTTTGAGATAACTTCTTAAACCAAAACCAAAACAAAACCGCACATATAAAAATAACAACAACAAAACCACTTAAAATTCAGGAATTTCAAAAACAACAGTAATTTTCTGATTTTCTTCCATCTTTTGCTTTTTCCTTTATGATCTGTTTTTTTGAGTGTATTCATCTCAAAATCCCATTTGCATAGTGTATATTTCTGTTTTTAAATGTCTTTTAAAATATATATGAACAACACTAAATGAATTCAGTGGGGGCACATTTACATATTTATTCACTTATAACAATATATTATTTCCTCACCTGTAACAATAACAATTAAAGAAAAAGAGGTCATGAAAAGTGCAGGAGCAGGGACTGGAGGTGTGAGAGAGATAGAGGGAGAAGAAGGAGAGGGCTGCTATAAAATTTACACAAGAAATTTTTTTAAAAATTAAATTAAAAAATAAGATACATATATTTATAGGCTGTGTATTATTGAATTTAATTTCCAAAAACTCTGGCCTGATAACCCAGGGGAGACAGATAGTTAAGGAACAATCTGAATCTAAATTATTGTTCCTGAGACTTCGGCAAGCAAGGTTGTACATAGAGACTGCTTGCTCGTGTCCCTGCTGCCCAGACCTGAAATAATTACACAGAAACTACATTAATTACAATACTGCTTGGCCAATAGCTTAGACTTCTTATTTACTAACTCTTACATCTTAAATTAACCCATTTCTATTATTTTATATTTTACCATGACTTGTGGTTTACAGGTAATGTTCCCAGGTACCTGTCTCCTTTGGTGGGCTGCATGGCACCTCTCTGACTCCACCTTCTTTCTCCCAGCACTCAGAATAAGGGCCACATTAGATTTCTATATAATCTTCAGCTCACACCAGAGAATCATAGACTCAGATAAAGCCAAGCTTAAAAGCTTCATAGGATGTATAGATTCTAACCCTCATGGGATATCTGTAAAGTAGTTCCCAGACATGCTGAACAGTCTCCGTGACTGTAGGAGGGGAGGCTGCAGGTACATGGAGAAAGAGATCCACCTGGAGCAGCTGTTCTCAACATGTGGGTCAAGAAAGACCACCAGAAAACAGATGTTTACATTATGATCCATAACAGTAGCAAAATTACAGTTGTGAAGTAGCAACGACAATAATTTTATGCTTGGGGAACACCACAGCATGAGGAACTCTATTAAAGTGTGGCAGACTTAGGAAGGTTGGAAACCACCAGCCTAGAGGAGCCCACTGACTCCATTTCCAACCTTTACCAGACTCAAATTGGGAGTTGGAGTGGCTCCATGAGGTGAGACTCACTTTCCCTTCCTTTTCTATTCCCCCACCTCTCAATGATAAAATATTTTATGGATGACATTGGACGAGCAGGCATTTTATAAGTAATATCTGTCTTGAGTTTTTTCTTTATATAGAATACAAAGAATGTTTATTGAGACTACATTTAAACTGTTTGGGCAAATATTTACGCCATTAGAATATAAGTTCCATAGGACATGAATTTTGTCTTTGGCTCACTTACACATCCTAACTCCCCATTGGACACATTTTTGTGGAATATTATTTTAAGTGAGCAAAGATGTATTACATTTGTTTATGCTGAAGAATATTGCTTTAACTGTGTAATGGTGTGTTACTCTTGTTTCTGCTGCATTTATTTAATTATGTAAAGATGGGTTACAATTGTTTATGCTACAGGATATTGCTTTAACTGTGTAAAGGTGTGTTACTCTTGTTTGTGCTGCATTTGTTTAGTTATGTAAAGATGTATTGTGTTTGTTTGACCTTCCCTGCCTAAGGCACCTGATTGGTCTAATAAAGAGCTGAATGGCCAATAGCTAGGCAGGAGAGGGATAGGCGGGTCTGGCAGGCAGAGAGAATAAGTAGGAGGAGAAATCTAGACAAAGGAAAGAGAGAAGAGAACTAGGGAGAAAGAGAGGGACATACTCAGATAGAAGCCAGACAGCCACAAGCCGGATAGACATGAGAAGTCAGTGAAAGTAAGAGATACAGATGGAAAGAAAGGTAAAAGGCCCTGAGGCAGAACACAGGTGAAGAGAAATGCTATAAGTTATAAGAGCTAGTGGGACAAGCACAAAACATGGCCGAGCATTCATAACTAATAAGAAGTCTTCATGTCATGACTTGGGAGCTGGTTGGTGGCCCAAAAGTCTGGTGCAACACATGGAACACATTCAACTATCAGTTGAGTGAATATGGATGAATTTTCAAATCCTTACATGCTAAGGGTGTGAACTTTATCTTGTTAGCATGAAGCTATGCGTGGAATTGTTTATTTTTCATGACTTGAAAGAAATATTTCACCTTAAGTTGATATTGGATAATATAGTAGTGCCAGGTGTTCAAAATATAAACATACCTCTCAATATATTTCAGAATCTAATATAGTGTTAAGATTAAGACTGCAGTGAATTTATAAGTCAGTTTGGGAAAATTGAAACATTATTGTGTTTTCCAGTCCATGAGAGAATATGACTTGGTCCACTGTCAGCAATCTTTTGTAGTTTTTATTACAGGACTTGTTCTCAAATTTAGAAAAATTTCTTCCTAAGAATGTTGCTGTTTGTTAGGTATTATAAATAGTAGCTTAGAATAATTTTATTGTTTGATGGTGGCAGCTTACATGCTGAAATGCACCTGGTCTTTGTGTACTGACTTTGTGCTGTGTGTTCTTGGCTGAATTGACCCGGACGGTTATCTTACAACCTCTTTAGATAGCCAGAATCAGCAGCAGTGCCACTCAGGAGCAGCTGTGTACTTCCTTTGTGACTTCTATGACTTTCCTTTTTCGTATGGTCTTCGGCGAGGACCTTGACTACAGAGGTGAATAGCAATGGGGGTGGACTCCTTTGCCTTCTGACCTTCAGGCTCAAGGATCAGTGTTTTCCTCCTAAGGCTGCTGGCTGAGGGTTTGGAAAGTGCCTGTACCACGCTGACAACTCTGGCTCCGTCTTCTTCCTGGGTATGCTGCAGCTGTAGCCCTGTTGTCTTGCCAGTCCTCTCAGCTTTTCGCCTGGGCTTTGAGTAGTTTGCTTTTTCTTTATGTTGTTAGGGGCTTAGCCAGAGGTTTTAGCAGAATTTTTGCACATTTGGGTAGCCTCTGTGACCTCTCCTCTTTTACTCTATTTAATCTACAGTGTTCAATTTTTTTAACACACCAATTAGTGGACATGTCTTGTGGTGGAGAAAAGGGGATTTGGTCCCCTTAAATCTGCAAGCATGTTGAAGCAAAGACATCTGCCTGCTTGTGGCTGCATTTCCTAGGAATTGTTCATGCCACACAATTCTCCAGTCCAGCCACTGTATTCTCTTAGTAGCCTATGCTCTAGATGCAGCCAATCACAGCTGCCATCCAAGAGCATTTTGGTTTACTGTTTTGATGGCAAGAATAGAACCATAATTTTACGTGTCTTGGAGCTGATCTATCTATAGTTCCCCATTTTTCATTCTCCGGGCTTTCACATGAACATTAATTTTAAAATAGACCAATTGTATTTACTTTTCAGACCATGTGGATGAAAGAACAATATGCAACAGAATTGCCCCAGAAAAGGATGTGGATGGGTTTCATATTATCAATATTGGAAGACTGTGCCTCGATCAGCATTCTCTGATACCTGCCACTGCCAGTGCTGTCTGGGAAATAATAAAAAGAGCAGGTTGGTAACTTGGGTGTGTGGGAAACTAGTGCCAGATGCAGGGGAGCTCTGGAGCCTTGCTTGGGTAGAACTACCTGTGCATACAAGCAACAAAAATGATAAGCATAAAACTAAAGTCTATAAAAATGCTATACATTTATGTTTGTCATAGAACAAGACAGAATGGACGGAAATGAAGAACATCTGCCGGGTGATAGGCCACTACAGTTGTGAGTGGACCTTCCAGATGTGGCCATGTCTTCCGACTTTCGAATTATACATTTTGATGACAATCTTTCCAAAGTGTAGACTATTTTCTTACTAAGATAATATGTCAATCATGTAAGAACCTTGTCTGTTGACGTGGTTTTTAATAAAAGCATGTGGGCTTCTACTGTGCTAGACACATTGTATTCTCACAGGCTGGTGGATACGTTCCTGAAGCTCTGTGGCTTTGCACATTGATAGCTTTCCTGCCCCCACCACAGTCACTGCCCTCTTGGAAGCACTCCAAGAGAAAGCAGATTCTAGAATCAAACACTTGGCTATCCATACTTAGATAAACGGCAGTTCCAGTTTTTTTATTTTACCTGTGAAGATATATGGTTCCCCCACATGGCAGAGAGCTGGCTTTCAGAGTAGGGCTTCTTCCTGTGGAGTTAAGAGTGTGTTATCTGCTTTATGTTATCCCAGTGTAGTGAAGAGGCGAGCAGGCCTGCTTTTTGTCCCTCCTGGCTCCCGCACGGCTAGCTTATACCCTGAAATA
>LOJH01035602.1:2191-17915 GCA_001685095.1 Ellobius talpinus | reverse complement strand
TGCCAATATAGGTGGAACTGTCTTTGAAATTTTCTGCTTCATGGAAAGGTCTGCCAGATACTATGGGACTGTAGGCTGAAGATGGATGTGCCAATGATACAGAAGAACTTTTGGTGACTGTATAGAGAGCGAGATTCTAGAACTCATTTCTAGAGTTTTGGAAATTGCTTACAATGCACTTCCTGTTAACTTAGGCAATATTATATCCTTCTGGAGTCTTTGATGGAGTTTAAGAATAGATAGTTACAATTATAATTTTCCTTAGCAATGATAAAAGAAAAAGTAGATATAAATATTGTAACTGTAATTCTTGCTTGGTACCTGTTTTGTTATGTGTAATTTTTCTGTGTTAAAGTTAAAACCATCCTTTTTATTTAAACAGAAAAGTGGAAATGGTGTGGGGAGTCCTTCTGTAAATGTGTTACTTTTATTGGTTAATGAATAAAAAGCTGCTTTCAGCCAATGGATTAACAGAATATAGCCAGGCTGCCAGAGAGTAGGCAGAGTCAAAGAGAAGCCATGTAGTCCTGACAGTGAGAGATGCCAGATGCTGGATGGAACATTACCCGGGTAAGCAACAGCCATGTGGTGATACACAGATTAATAGAAATGTGTTAACCAAAGATGTAAGAGCTAGCTAGCAATAACTTAAGTGACTGACCAAGCAATGATTTAAAAAATATAGTTTCTGTGTGATTATTTTCTGGAGTCTGTGTGGCTGGGAAATGAACAAGCAGCTCCCCCAACACTAAAGAGTAAGTTTTTCATAGTAGTCTTTACTAGAGCTATGGCAAGAGCTACAATAGAGTGTTCATCCATTCATGGGGTTTTCCAGAGAAACAGAACTAACTAGAGGACACACACAATCAATCAGTCAATCAGTCAATCCAGGGATTTATTATGAGAACTGGCTTACATGATTATAGAGGCCAACAGGTCCCACAAAGCCGTCATTTTATAAATTAGAGAACTAGGAAAGCCAGTAGCTAAAATACCCAAGAACAAAGCAAGCTGATGAGCTCACGGTAACTTTGAGTCCACAGATTTGAGAAACGATAGTTCTAATGTCCAAAGACAAGGAAGACAAATCTTCCAATTCAAGAAGAAAGGAAATTCACCCTTTTTCTACCTTTTTGTTCTATTCTGGCTCTCAAAGAACTACTGATGATATTCCATATTTTTACTCAGTCTTCAGTTCAAACCCCACTCTCTTTAGGAACTAGCCTGAAAGAGACACCTAGAGATTACATGTCATCAGATATTTGAGCAGTCCTTTGCTAGATCATGGATACATATAAAGTTTGCCATCACAATGCTTTATAATATTTTCAATCAGATATACTACTCTAATGCTTAAATCCTTTGGAACTGTTCCCATTATTAGAAAGGAGAGTATCCATTCTTTTCCTTATATCTGGTAAGACTTTCTGTGATCTGGTCTTTACCTACTTTGCTGACATTATGTACTGCACTTTCTGACCTTCACTTTGCTCTAGCCACATTGGTTTCTCTTTTTGAACATGTGGATACAATTCTCCCATTGGGTCTTTTTAGTTGCTGTTATCTCTACTTGTATAATTTATTCTTTGTTTTTTCACATTGATGGTTCCTTTATTAGATGGGTTTCAAGTCAAGCAGTCCTTCCCCAACTACTGGAGCTAAAGCAACCTTTCCATCTTTTTTTGCCCTCTTCAGAGTGTGTGTGCATCTATGCCTAAAATTATGTAATCTTTGTGTATGCATGTTTACTATCATTTCTCCTCATGAAAGTATAAATAGTAACTGTGTATTCACCAGTTTTTCGAAATTTACAGTTGAAGTAATAGAAGGCCCAATTCAAACTGGCTTAAAGACAGTTATTACTGCATACTGCAGAAAGTACAGGAGATTATGATAGTGTTTTACACTACTACTTTTCATCTATCCATCTGACCATCTTGAGGATCATGCTATTCCCTCATTTTGGCTGTAAGCATAGTAGTTTCACAAGTCACCACACAAAACTTGAGAGCATTCTGTCATTAAGAATGAAGAACTCTTTTCCAGAAGCTTCTCAGTAGCCTTCCTCTCATATTTCAGTGGGCAGTGCATCTGTTAATTAACAGGACACATCAAACAGTGAAGCCCATGAAAACCCTTGGTCTTTTGTGATCACATGCAAAGCTGTTTCCTAAGATTGCTAAAGGACATCTTTCTTCCCTATTAATTTCAGGAAAAAATGAAGAGAACAAATATATGGCATATGAAGTAAAAAAATCACCTTTATTACCCCAGGAGGCTGCCTTGGAAGATATGTGTGGCCTTGGTTCTGTTTTGTGAACTGAGCTTTTCTAATACAAAATCCCTAAGGAAGCCAGACTTACCCACTCAGTCCCATCAGCACCAGGCCAGGATAGTTTCCCTACATTGTTAGAGCAGAGGAAGTGGACGCCAGGAGAAGGAGGTCAGATCTGATCTTCTTCATTTTATTTATCAATTAGATAAGTTATTTCACTCACAACAAAGTATATTACATTACTATTGAGTTATTTTTCCATTAGAATGTAGGGCTCAGTAGAGTAGGTCAGCCATACTTCCTTTTGTTCAGCCTAATTTGGCTTTGTATACCAATGGCCTTAGAATTGCTTTCTCAAAAAGTTTCTTTGTTACATAAAGCCATATTTTAACACAAAATTGATCAATGAATGGCACACATGTGTTTGTTTGCATGTTGCATAAAATTGCATGGTTTTTCTTGTCCCTCCTTTCTGTTGCTAATAGAGTATCTACATGTAATGTTTGCTATGAAGATAGAATCCATTACTTTTAGCTTCTCAAGTCTAGGAATAGTACAGTTAAGAAAACTAAATGGAGGAAAAGGAAGTGAGGAACATGTAATTATATTACAATCCCCAAAATACTATCGACCTTTATGTGAGGTGATGTTGTAAATATCATAATAAGGCACAACAGCCAAAGTTGTGATGTTGCAACCTGGTTAGAATGAAAAGATAGATTATCAATACAGGGCTATACAGAGACTGCTAATTAGTGTTAGTATGTTCTGATAGTATGAGTAGGATGAGGATAGCCTGATGGTGCTGTGACATGATTGCATAAAGGAGCTGTGCACAGCTAATGATTTCCTAAAGGAGCTGTGCACAGATAAATAGTACCAATGTTCAACATATGGTCTATGAAATTCTGGAAGGAATCCAGGTCCTCACCACATCAGCTGATCCTTCAGTGTTCCTGACTGGAACAGTGCTCTTTCTTAGCAATGTCTCCATTCAGACACTAAGGAGGGTAAAACCACTTGTGTGGAAGAAGAAAGGGTGGCCCAGTGGGAATCAGGACTTACCTTTCTGGAGCCAGTCTACAATGAGTTCGAGATACCAGGTCTTTTCTTGTCCACGAAGCTGAGCAGTGGTGGCTGGACAGACAGCAATCTAACTGTCTTTACCTTCTATCTTGTTGCCTAAAGGCATAAACAAGAGTTACGCGCAGACATATGTTTCAAACCACAGATGGACCCTCTTGGTAGCAAAAGGGACCCTCCTCTCCACGTTAGCATACTCTTTCTTCTGTTTGGTAGTCAAGAGCTAACGTGTCATAGGCTCTATTGGCCAGCACCCAGGAAAGCTACAGGTTGTGTCTGGATGGGAGTATAGCACATTCAAGCAGCCATTCTTCTCCCACAGCATATGATAAAATGTTCCCAACTACTTGTGCCATATTAAACAATAAAGACACAGACACACACACAGACACACACACACACACACACACACACACACACCCATTAACTCAGGTTTAGAGTAATGCTACCTATAGGATTATTTGGAATATCGTCTCATATTTTCCTGTTGAAATATCTAGTCATAATTACTATTCAGAATGTCAGCAATGACTCTGTGATTAAAAGTGTAAAATTCTTCCAGAATAATGCAATGAAGTAAAATTATTATTTTGAGCATCCTCCCAAAAGTCATCTTGCTCAAAAAAATTTTTAATGATTTATTTATTATGTATACAGTGTTCTGTCTGCATGTATGCCTGCAGGCCACAAGAGAGTGCAAGATACCATTACAGATGGATGTGAGCTACCATGTGAATTGAACTCAGGACCTCTGGAAGAACAGTCAGTGCTCTTAAGCGCTGAGCTGGTTACTGTAACCCTAGTGTAACACAGGTTGGTCCCTGAGTGTGGCAGAAGACTGTGGACTCTGTTCTCCTATGCAGAAGCTATCGGTGTCCTGCAGCTAAGCAAAACCTTTTAGGTCTACTGTGCCAAAGATAGGAGTCAACACCATTCTTAGGGAACCAAGAAATGAGTGGGGTTTTTTAAAAGTTAGGGTCCAGCCCCAGTTTACCTTGCTTGGAATAACCATCTGCGCACAAAGATTGATAGATGTTTTGTATAACTAACAAGGATGTACCCATACAATCCTAATCTTTATCAGCTGATTGATATTATGCAATGAACTTAATAGGAGATACAATTAGTTTCTACTTGAACATGTAAGTATCTACAATAGGCAATCAGGCATCAGAAACTCCTACTTTCAAACACTAGCTTTCACAAATGGATGTTCTCTTGTTCAAAACTTAATGCTGCAAAAGGTAAGTGGTTGAGACATATATGTGCTTCACTTTCTGAACTTTAAAATAAATTCATTGATACAAAATAGGACAAAATTAAGATAATTTATAACTTTTTAATTTTAATTCCTTATAAATAAATAATATACCAATCATGCTTCCCTACAGGGAAGGATATAATTGAAATACTGAATTCATTTATTTGAGACAGAAATAGTAAGAAGTAATAGTATATTCTGAAACCTTGCCTGCTTTTTAGAAACCCAAGGAGACTTGCTGGGTTGAAGTAAAGTGTCACATTTTTTTTTAGAAACAAATGTGTCTCTCCCATTATTTCCTTGTTGAAAACTATTTGCTTTCATTTTGGTTTCTGTTTCATGTTTCCATATCTAGTTAAAATGAGATCATCTTTGAGGCCTTTTTAAACACAGCATGGAGATTTAAAATACAGCATACTTTTCTTTGAAAAATAATATTCTGATGAAGCCGAAACACTTAAGGATGCCAGAAATGGTTCATCTATAGGAGTGTTGTAGAATAAAAATTGTGAGATAGAAGATAAAGTATTTGTGGCTCTTAGGTGATGATGTCAATGCTGTGTCTTCGGCATTGCCATACCAATTCTTTAGTAATTGTGCTTGTGAATATTACTATTGCAGGGCTGTTAGAGCATATGCTACAGGCTTTTGTACTCATGTCTATTCTCCTCTGTAAATTGTAAATGTTTTGAAGGCATGAGCCATGTGATGGTTTGAGTGAGATTAGCTCCCATAGGCTTATATATTTGGATGTTATGCTATGCCATTAGAGAGTGACAATACTTGAGAATGATTAGAAGGTGTGGCCTTGTTGAAGTAGATGTGGCCTTGTTGGAGGAAGCATGTTACTAAAGGTGGGATTTGAGACTTCAAAAACCCAAGATGGCCCTAGTGGCTCTCCATGCTGCCTGCAGATAACAGATGTAGAGGTCTCAGCTACTTCTCTAGCACCATGTCTGCCTGTGTACTGCCGTGCCATGCTCCTCACTATGATGATAATAGACTGAACGTTTGAAACTGAAAACCAGCCCCAATTAAATGTTTTCCTTTATGAGTTGCCACAATTGTGGTATCTCTTCACAGCAATAGAACACTAACTTAAAACACTCCATATCTCATTCATTTCTCTATTTACTGTGATGTTAAACTCAGTGCTGGGCCCAGTGTTGTTGATTTAAGAAGTCTTATTGTTTTCTAGGTGAATATAAATTAAATGTTATTAATAATTCCTAATTTATTTTTTGAGAATTTCATACTTGAGTATTGTATTTAAACCATCTCTCCCTCCTTACTCTAACTCCTCCAATTTACCTACCCCACAATTTTCTCCTACTGAGTCTATTTAATGTTGTTTCTGTACATGTATTTAGGGCTGATCGTGGTATTGGATAACTAACTAGGGGACTCATCCCTTCGGAAGTCTTGATTCTCCCTCTTTCACAGCCATTAATTGCCTATAGCTCTTCATCTGGGGTAGAGCATTGTGAGATTCCCCCCTACATGGACTTGTCAGTTGGTACAGTCACTGTTCAGGCTTTGTTTAGGTAGCCATATTGTTGAGATTTCATGGGTGCAAGTAGCTTCAATGTTCTATATAAAAGACACAGTCTTTTGACAGGAATCCTGGCACTCTGGCTCTTACAATCTTTCTGCCCTCTTCTGTAGTGTCCCCCGAGCTTTAGATATAGGGGTTGGGCTGTAACTGTATCAACTGGGATAGGGACGCAACGGTCAATTTTTCTCAGCATTTTCACCAGTTATGTTTTTCTGTAATGTACTTCATCTGCTGCAAAAAAGAAGCTTCTTTAAGGAGAAGTGAATGCTACACTACTCTGTGGGTATAAGGAGAAGTATTTAGAAGGTGGTAAGAAATTGTACTGGCTTAAGACAGTAGCCATGGTAGGTTCTCCTCCAGGGTCCATGACCTCACTAGCCACAGATAATTGACTAAATTTATAGTGCCAGGCATAAATTCCCTCCTACTGAGCAGGTCTTGAGTCCAATTAGATGGCCGTTCATTACCCACAAGATATAAATGTCACTATTGCACCATAGGAGATATCTTTCTGTGCTGGTCATTGCTGTGGTTTGGAGGCCTCACAGCTGAATAGGACTATTGATTGCTTTTCTCTCTTGACAGCTCACACAGAACCTCCAGAGATATATATGTTAGATTTGCTAAATCCCATGATCCAAATTAAGATTGAAGAATTGAACATTTCCCCATGCTTATAATTTTCCTAGTGGCTATATAACCTTGACTTCAGCTGTCAGTCCTGTCCTATTGAAAGCCCTCTGTACCCAAGGGATAGAGGCATGATTGTATATACTCTTATCTGTTCACTTATCTGTATTTAGCTGAAGTTGAAGAGGAGTAGTCAGATGGAGGGTGTTTAGGTATTCCAGGCCCTCCATGGAAGATAAGAATGAAAACAATCAGTTTCAAGTCAATTTTCTCCAAACTCCTTCCAGTTCACAATTTCTAAGACTTCTGGTTTGTTGTGTGTGAGGAGTGGGAGTTGCTTGGGTTCTGCTTTTGGTTACATATGTAAAAACGTGTCTAGAGCCAAAACCATCTGTGGCATTCTGAAACAAACATCCATCATACCTTGCAAAGGTTTCTCCGTATTTTGTGATACAGGGACACGTGCTGGATGTGGAGGCAAGAGTAGTATTTCGTAGATTCCAATAACACAAATAGATAAATTTAAAAATGTCTATTTTTTGGCAACTTGATACTGAACAAAGGCTGACAGATAGAGAGCCAGCAGGAGGCTGTTTTTCTGCTAAAATGTCTTTGCAGTTCTTCTCTGGGATGACTGTCAGTACACTGCACCAGGGGGTCACCTTTCATCTTGATAGCTTTCTTGAGGTATCTGTCAACTCCTAGTGCAATTTATAATTCAGGATAGATAGTGCTTAGAAAACATACATGATTATTTACTTTCAAATGCATGTAACTTGGATATTCAAATGAGAATATCCATCTCATCCTAAGTACCTTCCCATCACTCAAAATATGTTCTAAATCCTTCTTCCTTGTACAGTTATCTGACCAAATGAGGATATTTTTCTTACACTTTACTTTAAAATGCATGTTGAACAGACCACATTATTATTTACTTTCAAATTCATATTCAACTGAGACTCATTGGGCAATTCAGCAGATATGGTTGAGTCACTTTAAATTTTTCAGAAATGAAAAATTTGCTGCCACCATTGAGGAGAAATGAATGAACCAATGAAGGAGCCTTTCTGAAGGTTCATCCAAATGACTGACAAACATGTCTTTAGTTCTGGCAGCATCACAGAAATCACTGCATGACTTCCTACGAAGATGAACTGAAGGCAACAGCAATCATCTTCAAAATTGAATGTCAGAGAAGAATGAACCTCAGATGCCAGGAAAACTGTAGTATGACCTGTGTAACTAGTTTATTGACCAGGCTGGACACAGTGAGGTGAAATCAGGAAAACACTTTAATTTTTTACAATAGTGACTTTCCAGCTCATTCCATAAGAGTTCCATTTCTGCTCATGGACAGAATATCAAACAGACTCCTTAGTTTTTTCAGTTGCTTACAATGTTAAATGGACAGTCTGTGACTAGTGTATTAAAATTCCTGTCATATAGCAATCAAAATTTAGGCTTATTTTAATATAAAGCTTTTGTTCCCCCTTTCAGCTGTGGGACTAATGTCCACACACACACAAACACACACACACACACACACACACACACACACACACAGGTATATAGCCAAGAAGGTGAAAATATTGTAGACTATATTTGCAAGAAGCAGAATTTGTGATGAGGATTAGCAAGCATGTGATTTATATGCGTAGGAAGAAAAGAAGAAGAATTGATGTGGAAAAAGCAAGTTGCAAGTCTTGAGCAATACTTGGAGAGCTCTAAATTGGTGATGGCTCCTTGAAGAGATTCACAGTTGAATTCAGGAATCAGGACTTCATATTTCTTCACATTTCACATCTGTGAACCTTTGGATAAAGGCTTGAAAGGGGATACGATTTTGGGCCAGGTGGCTTTTTCCCCTATGGGGACTATCAGGTACTCCCATAAGGAACTGTCCTGTAGTTTGGATCTTGCTAGTTTCTTGAAGGTTCATGTATTTAAGATTTGATCCCCAAGGTTGGGTTATTTGAAGTTTGTGCAATGGGTAGGAAAAGGAGCCTTGTGGGAATTCAATGAAATAATAATCTTGAAGGTAATTGTGGGAACATAACCTCTTCCCCTTTTTTGCCCTCAGCTTAAGCTCTTAGTGGTCTTGCCCCACCTCACATTCCTACCAGGATGTATTCTCTCATTATACGTCCTCAGCAATGGGGTCACTCAATCCCAAACTGGAAGCCAGAAGCCAAAATAAACCCCTTTTTATAGACAAATTGGCATAGGTAATTCAATGTAGCAATGGGAGATGACTGGTGGTAGATGGGAGCTGAAGGTTGTCAACTAAGAACACATAAAGGATGGGACAGTAAGTTTTCCATTCCTGATTGAAGAATGGAGCAACAAATCACGAAGTCCCCTGAAGAAGCAGATTCTAGCTTCTCTGTATACTTGTCACCTCTTGGCATCCTTCCTCTTCCATCTATTAATGATACTTCTGGTATTGCTAGAATCCTCCCTGTGTAATGAATGGAAAGACATAGGTAGTACCTTACATTACTGGCACAGGGTTGCATTGGCTGACTATTTTTGATTTTGTTCTTTAACTTCCATAAAAGCCAAGTTACTGAAAAAAAACACTCCAGGTAGTTTCCATAAAACTCCATGACTGAGCTTTGATACTACCTCTCCCCCATGAATCAGTAATACTTAGAATAATAAAGAGTAGAATAGTGGGCATTTTTCATAAGCAACATACAGAATCTTAATGAACTCTCAAAGCCCCACGTTTTGAGGGATCATGTAATCTGAACTGCATTTTATTAGCTTATTATAATTGGGAAAAGTAATGACTTTCATATGGCATTTCTATATATGCATATGCTGTACTTTGGTCATATTCGCTCTCCTCTTTCTTTTTCTCTTTATTTCCACATACCTAAGGGTCCCCCTTTACTTTCATGTCCTTTCCCCAGCTAGATATTCTTATTGAACTTCTTAAATAACCAGGCAATATCCACTTCGTGTCACCCTTCTATGTAGGTCAGGGCTTGTGCATGCTGCCTTTGTAGAAATATGGATAAACAGTAGGTATTCTATTTGGTTGACAGAAAAAAATTATACTCTACCACCCTTTTCCAGTAAGAATAGACTGGCCTGGCGCTTCATGTGTGCAAAATAGGTGCCACATGAACAATGGAAGCTTGCTGTCTCAGAAAAACACTTATAGAAATTGAAATGATCAGTTTGCCAGCATATTGCTAGTATCTTAGTTAGGGGGTTCTGTTGCTGTGAAGAGAAACCATGACTATGGCAACTCTTATAAAGGACAACATTTAATTGGGTTGGCTGATGGTTGCAGAGGTTTAGTCTATTATCATTATGGTGCAGCAAGGTGGCATGCAGACAGACATGGTGCTGAAGGAGGAGCTGAGAGTCCTACATCATGACCTGCAGGCAATGGGAAGTGGTCTGAGACACTGGGTGTGGCTTGAGCATATGTGAGACCTCAAAGGCCACCCCCACTGTGACACACTTCCTCCAACAAGGCCATATCTACTCCAACAAAGCCACACCTCCCAATAATGCCACTCTCCATGAGCTTATGGGGGCCAATTACACTGAAAATACCACACTTAGCAAGTACATGATCAGTAACAGCCATATGTTGGTGGGGGACATGTGGGTAGTTAGATCATAGCAGTATGTGCCAGAACTGTAGCTAGCTAACCCTTTGGCAAATCTTTTATATAGTTGTGTGACAACACTATACGGCATTACAGTATTTAGTAGTGTGCTTTAGGCACACCACTAAATCACACAGTTTAGGCTTACGTGCAAGTTATTTGAGTTATCTAGAAAATGGTACAGTAGTAGCTCTATTAGACTCACTGGGGATATTCTGAAGAGCTGTAGCTCTGTTAGTCTTACTGGGATGTGTTAAGGATAAAACATAGTGACACATGTGATGGAAATACAATGGAAACCAAAAATATGCATGTTTCCACTATTGAATCTGATCAGCACTGAAATGAGAAAGGAGCTTCTTATTTGTTATGGTATACATTACTGATGCAATGTAAAAATTCTGATGGTTACGTAATTATTCAGACACTTGTAAAATTAAAATAAAATTCTTTAAAAGGATAATTCTTTTTCAGGAAAGTATAGAAGCTGCACATGGCAGCCAACAGCATAATTTGTACCTAATAAGACCCTGTGTTATCTTTTTAAAGTTCCTTATTTGGAACTGTGCTCCAGGAAATATAATTTGAGATCATTTAAATGTCAATAAATTAGGGGGTCCAGATGATTAAATACAGTGTACAGATATTAAAAGCTGCAGGAATGAAGAGCAATAATATTATTCTCATGGTGATTAAGAATTGCTAGAGACCTTTTCTAGTGCAGTAGATGTCAATGGGAGGTGTACATTATATTATGTATATTTTGAAATCTCAGTCGTGGACCATAAGTGTGGGAGAAGAAAAAATGACAGATTTTGATATATTTAAAGCCACTGAGTATATTTCCTTGCCTTTATAATAAAACCCACTGAAAACTAAGTTGTAGAAAGTGTTATAAAATTCCTGGGGTTTGCAGCTACATCTTCTGTTCTACAATCCCACTGTGGCCACATTAAATTAAAATTTAACACTTTTATTGAGTGTTTATTGCAGCCAAAGCAACAGGGATGGAGAAAGGAAAACAATTCACAGAAGGATGAAGTGCCAGTCTTTTGGAAGCTGTTTTAGTCTAGGGAAAATGTTCGTGGACGTTATTAAACCAAATAATCAGCTATAAAGATGTAAAATTCAGATTTTTCAGTACTCATCCTCAGAACTTCTAATTCCTTAGTGGTGTCTGAACTGCTACAATATCTGATAGCTATTCCAGAGATACACTGATCAGGAGAGAGTAGCAGGTAATGTGTAAAGAACTGTGTTTAGAGTGGAGTTTGAGAGCCAAATGGACATAGGAAGGCTGGGAAGGTATTAAATGCATGACATGATTCCCAGAATCTAGAGAAGCCCATATAAAGAAATCTTATATGGTGTGAGCAATAGGGAATGTATTAGACTGTTGCATGCATATTTGATGAGATGAAGGTGACTTTAGAGCTTTAAAATGGGTAGAAGCTAGACAAGTTTAGAGGAGCAGTCTAGGGAAATCTGACATTTCCACACAAGAACAATTCTGTTGAGGGTTCAGAAAGAAAATAAATGATCTGTAGAAAAGTCTTGAAGTCCTTAGAAAAATACACAGGAAAATGTTGAGCAAAATTCTTTCTTAAAATGTTTTTTTTGAAAATTTCATTCATGAATACAATATTTTGTCACCAAATTCATGCCCTACCCTCCTCAAGCTCTCACTCACCTCCTTCCCAACTAGCCTTCTTCAGTTTTTACTTGCTTTTCTTTGAAACGAAGTTTGATCCTATTTTGTTGTATCTAATTATTCTTATTCTTCTCATTGTCATCGTCGTCCTCTTCCTTCTTCTCCTTCATTTTCTTCTACATACTTCCTTCCCTCCCTCTCCCCCCTCCCCTCCTCCTCTTTCTCCTTGTACAGGTGGGTCCTGGAAAAATGTAACCAGTGAATACAACACTGAAAAACAACATTCTCTCTTCCTGAAACCATTAGCTGTCAAAAGCTCCTCACGACTTGCTAGGGAACCATGAGCCTCTACCTTAGTATTGAAGTTTCCAGTCTTGTACAGGTAACCACTGTTGCTGTGAGTTCATGACTCAAGTGAATCATGTCCTTTTCAGAATACAGTGTTTAGTAGCACTGACCCTCATCCTCTCCTCTGTCATTCTTGCTATGCCCTCTTTTGTTTTGTTCCTTACACCTTGTAGAGCATGGTATAGATGTCTTGTTGAGGGTTAAGAATTCAGCAGTCATTTATTGACAATAAATAAAGGTAATAAAAAAATAAGTTTCTTTGGCCATGGCTGAGAGCAACACTCACCTATAAGTATAAACCTAAATATTCAGTTTTGCCACCTATTCGTTTAGTAAGAAAACAATAATGGGTTTACCCCATCCCGGATAGCCTTTAATTTTTGCAGCCACAATGCTTTTCTGGGTTTACACTACCAGGCATGTATTACTTCAGGGAATGGTATCAAATCCAATCAGAAAATAGTTGGTTACCCCAAATCGCCATGACACTATTGCACCGGTTGGCACATCTTCGTTCACAGGTTGGTATTGTAGTACACAGTTTCTATAGCTGAGTTGGACTATTGGATTTTCTCCTGAGTTATTCTGCATGGAATTTTCTTGTACAGTGAAAGCCAGCAGCCAGGGAAGAATAGTATCTTTATGGAAATATGGGTGAATTAATTTCGATGAGATAGTGGAAGTAAGAAATGATACTGGAAACTTGTGAAAGGATATTCTAATGTATGACATATAGAGGATTTGACTGATCATATTTATGCTCTTGTGTTTTGTGGAAAATTGAACTTTCAGCCAATAAAATTGGACAGTTGGCTAAAACTATGTTCTGGAAAAGTGCTGAAAGTGCAGTTTGGCTTCTCTGACTGCTTCTAACAAAATGCAAGAAAAAAATTCACTAAATATTTGTTAATCGAAATGGAAGCAGAACAAGATTTAAAGATTCTCCAGCCTATGAACAATAGTGATAACATTAACCAAAAGCCTGTTGTTCCTATATTGTGAGACTATATACTGAGAGTTTTGATCCAACTAGGAAGTTCTAAAGATGTAACTTTGAAAAGAAGAAAATAATTTAATGGTAATGTGGGACATGGAGGAGCATATATAGTCTCAAAATGAAAAAGGAACAGCTTGGTACAAATACCTGGGTGACAGGAACAATCTAATGAGGCCCGCAAGAAGGCCAATTGAGAATGAAGGTGAGTGATGTCATAATAAATCTTATTTTAGATAATTTCATAATATATGTTGTGAATATATTCATCACTATTATTCTTCTTTTGTCTGTTCCACTCCTGCTGACTTTCTTCTTCCCAAAGTGTCACCCTTATTTTCGTGTATTTTTTGGGGGGTGAGAGCAGGTCCTGTGTAGGTGATCACAGCTGCTGTGAGTTCATGGCTATGATGACTATGGTATGTTCCGAAGACAGCATTCTACAGCACTCTCCCCATACACTGTCTCTTTCAGTCTTCCTACCCCTTCTTCCAAGATGTGCTCTAGCATTAGGGGGTTTATACAGATATCCTAGTTAGAGTTGAGCACACAACAGTCACCTATTGGTTATGAGCCTCTGAATGGATTTGCTGTCAGGAGCATACTGAAGCTTCTTTGATCAGGGCTCAAAACAGCTCTAGTTTAGGGGTAGAATCTAAATCTTTAAAAAGCAGCAGTATTTTAAAACGTCAGAAGTAAGTTCCTCACTTGGACTTGTGACTGCCCCAGCTATATCTCTTTGAATGGGTTTGCAATTCCAGGCATATATTTCTTCCCATGGAACAGAACTCAAGTTCAATCAGAAAGCTGTTGGTTACGCGCCAATCAGGCATGTCGCTATTGCACCAGTGGATACATCTTGCCTGACAGATTGGTGTTATAGCTCACAGGGATCACAGCTGAGTAAGAAAGACCTTGATGGCATTTCTCTCTGAGCATCTTCCAGTAATACGACAGTTAGGCTGCAAGGAGCAAACCTTCAGCTCAATTTTAGCTTGATTTCTGTGTGTCATGTATATATACAGACTTTATGTCTTTAGCATCATTTTTTCAGACAGAGTCTAATGTAATCTGGACTGGTCTCAAACCACAGTGTAACTGACGATGAGCCTGAACTTCTGATTCTCTTGGCTCTACCTCCCGAGTGATGAGAATAGAGGTGTGAATTACCACCACAGTTTACGTAGTGCAGAGTTCAGGCATGCTAGGCAAGTACACTACCAACTCAACTATAGCTTCAGCTCCACAATCACATTCATATTTACAAATTAAACCCAACCTGGTAATGTACTCTCTCTGTGTATGTGTGCTGTATATACTTAAGTGTGTGAGTATCTTTTCCTGTGCCCATGCAGGGGCGAGAGGCTGATGTTAATGCTCTTCCTCTCTTGCTTTCAACCTTTAAAAAATTCTTTTGAGCTAGGATTTGTCACTTAACCTGGGGCTTACCATGTCAGCTAGACTGGTCTGCTATACAGCTGGTATTTGCCATGAGTCTGCCTTTCTCTGACCCCTCCTGTAATGATATTTCATTTGTATTTTGATAAATAAAGCTTGCCTAGAGTTCAGAAAGTAAAACAGATGCACTGATCAGCCTTACAGAATCTCTAATTTTACTAAGTGTTCCAAATACCTTGTACCATAAAGACATACACAAATGATCATAGTAACAAATGTATCCTTCAAACAAATTATTATTATTAATGTATTTTTTGGTGTTTATGTACCATTTTCTACTCTTTACTGGCTTTTGAAGTTGCCAGATCTACTAATAAAAATACAAGGTCAATAGTTCAAACTTGAATTTGAAACTCTAACTGAGGAACTGATGACGGTTTGTTACTACTGGGAGCAGGAGAATCAGTTTCCTTAAGAATGTAGCCACTGGTAAGCCAACCATATTCCAGTGAATGCTACACATCCAGAAACATTTTTGGGAGCAGCCATGGTGGCACACACCTTTGGATTTGGAAAGAGATGAGAAAGAGGATGAATCTAGTTTGTTCATACTCAACTGGAAATGCATAGAGGAGCTGAGAATGGTGGCACGCACCTTTAATCCTAGCACACGGGAAGCAGAAGCAGTTAGATCTCTGTAAATTTGAGGGCAGTATGATCTGCAAAATGAGTTCAAGGCTGGCCAGGGCTATTTACCCTGTACTGTCAAAACAAAGAAAGAAAGAAAAGAAAACAGAAAAACTGGGCAAAATGAAAATGTAAAGAAGGCACACATGTAGAGATTTTGATAGGAACTTTTTTTTCTCTAGATGGATTTTCTCTGTAGCTTTAACTTTGGAG
>LOJH01035600.1:0-15726 GCA_001685095.1 Ellobius talpinus | reverse complement strand
GAGCCACCATGTGGTTGCTGGGAACTGAACTCAGGACCTTTGGAAGAGCAGGAACCACTGAGCCATCTCTCCAGCCCCTCCATCCTGATTCTTTATAATTTCATTTGTTTTAGTTGCATTATGTGTTTCTGAAGAATGATTCTTTTTTTAAGGCATGAACACATCACTATTCATTACTACAAACAAAAAATTTTACTATGTCCAGGCAGTGGTGGTACACACCTTTTATCCCGCACTCAGGAGGCAGAGGCAGGTGGATCTCTGTGAGTTCGAGGCCAGCTGGTCTGTAGAGTGAGTTCCAGGACAGGGACATATATATATATATACACACCTTGTCTTGGAAAACAAAACAAAACAAAGCAAAATACTATGAAGAGCTCTTGGGACTGGGAGTATAGCCTTATGAGAAAACAGACAGCATGATCTAGGCCACTGCAAAAACCCAAAACAAACAAAAGAAAAAAATTATGAATGTCCATCCTCCAGTTAGTTTAAATCAGAGGCCAAGGAAGATTCCCATTTTGCAGTAGAATGGTATCACTTACGTGTAAGTATTTTATTTTGTTTCTTTCATCTGAGACAGGATCTCACTGGACAAATCAGGCTGGTTGATCTCAAACTCGAGTCCTCCTGTCCGCCTCCCGAGGACTAGAGCCCAGGTGTGCACACTATGCTCAGCTGTGCCTTGTTTTTTGTTTTTTAGAGACAAGGTTTCTCTGTATTCCTCTGCCTGCCCTGGAACTGGCTCTATAGACCAGGCTGGCCTTGAACTCAGAGATCCGCCTGCCTCTTCCTCCTGAGTGCAGGGATTAAAGGCTTTTGCCTCCACTGTCTGGCAGCCATGTCTTTTATAAGTCCACAATCTTTTCACTTCCTGTTCACTTGTTCATCCTCCCTTGCTTTGTTAATGGTTTTGTTTTCTCCCTTGCTTTGTTAATGGTTTTTTTTTCTCCCCTGCTTTTTAGTTAGAGAAATTGGTTTGTTGTGGACATTTCCAGAGTAGATTCTCCTGGTTGACTCCTGAGCTCCCTTGAGTATTTCTAACATTTTTCTGCATCCTCTATTCCCTGTAAATTGGCAGTTGGATCTAGAGGACAGATCTGATCAGATCCGGGCTCAGTTTTTTCTCTCTCTACAAGAATACTTGTGGACTGATGGGATGACTCTGGGTAAAGGTGCATGCCACCAAACCTGATGACCTGCGTCTGATTTTGGACCAACACTGTAGGAGAGGGCTGATTCCCAAAGGTGTTCTTCTGACCTCCACATGCATACCATGACACGCACACTTCCACACCCAAAATAAATGTAGTTTTTTTTTAAAAAAAAAAGTTAAAGAAATACTTTTTAAGTGGCAGTGTTCCTTTTAAAAATTTTTGACATAGGGGCTGGAGCGATGGCTCAACAGCTAAGAGCATTGCCTGCTCTTCAGAAGTCCTGAATTCAATTCCCAGCAACCACATGGTGGCTCACGCCCATCTGTAATGAGGTCTGGTGCCCTCTTCTGGCCTTCGGGCATACAAGCAGACAGAATATTGTATACATAATAAATAAATATTTAAAAAAAATTTTTGACATAAATATGGCCCCAGATAAACTGCATGGTAAAAAGTAGTAAAGATTTTCAGTGTTTCTTATAGTAGGACTTGGAAAAACAAATACTATTGTCTCTTTGTTTAAAGCAAATACTGGCTTCTGCAAACCACCTCTGTGGTGTGAATCATGGGGCAGGTGCAGAGGGTATGGCACAGATATGACTGCATTCATAATGACAGTGCAAAAAGTTTGCTTAAAATCCCAGGGCCTTGCAGGGTGTGATAACTGAGTTGATACGAGGGGTTAATGGTTAACGCATCACCCAGGTCCATGGCAAACAAGGAGAAGGCATTTTAGAGCTGCTGATCTTTGATTGTGCAAGTTCAACTTTGCTTTGCTTCATTTCATAACATCCTTACTTACTGTGTCTTGTGTATGCCCCCTCCTTTTTCTGATTTTCACAGGATCTCCCAGGGTAGCTGGTCTGACCTCAAATTCACTGTGTAGCTTAGCCTTGCCCCAGACTCAGTTCTCCAGCCTCAGCTTCCCAATTGTCAGGACTGCAGTGTGCGCTGCCACGCCCAGAGACCCTCAACTATTCTTAGAAAACACTACTTGGAAATCTAGAAATTACAGTACAACATAGTTGATTCTGTTTGCTGTTCGTCTCAGGATTGGATAATACTGTGTTCAACTCCTTTTTCTTTTTTCCTTCTCTAGCCTGGATTAAAAGAAGTAGTAGAATCCTGTCGAGGGAAAAATCTATTTTTTTCTACCAATATTGATGATGCCATCAGAGAAGCTGATCTAGTATTTATTTCTGTAAGTAGTTTGCTTTCCCATGTGCTTTTATTTATTTATTTATTTTTGATATTCCTGCCTGTGAAGGTTTCTTTGTTTTATTTGGCATTAAGTCACAGTGCTCTTAACTGCTGAGTCATCTCTCCAGCCCTAAAATTTCTTTTTAGAGACTTAATAATAGGGGCTGGAGAAGTGACTCAGAAGGTAATAGCACTGGCTGCTCTTCCAGAGGACCCAAGTTCAATTCCTAGCACCCACATGGCAGCCTACAAATGTTGGTAACTCCAGTTTCAGGAAGGATCCAACACCTTCTAACCTCAATGGGCACCAGGCATGCACACAGTTCATGTACATACACATAGACAAAATACACATATAACAAAATATGTTTTTTTAAAAGACCATGATAATATTTTGCATGTGATAGGTACTCCTTTAGAGTAAGGACCTCTGAATTCATTCATTTTTGTCTCCTGGCCTTAGCTTGGAACCTTCCTGCCTGCCCTTGGATCTAGCATATGTAAGGCCACCCTCCCACAGAAGAGTTCTCTAGATGTTTCCAGTTGTTTCTTTCCGTGGTTATATTTGTAAAAGTGTGTTGTGTTGTTCTGTGAGAGTTACGAGCATTGCTAGTTAACAGATGGTCTGGGCACTATTTGGAGAGCACTGGAGAGCATTCATAGGCACTGTGTGCTTCATCCCAAATGCTTTCGCTAGGTGAACACACCAACCAAAACCTATGGAATGGGGAAAGGCCGGGCAGCAGATCTGAAGTATATTGAAGCTTGTGCTCGACGCATCGTGCAGAACTCAAATGGGTACAAAATCGTGACGGAGAAAAGCACAGTCCCCGTGCGGGCAGCTGAAAGCATCCGCCGTATATTTGATGCCAACACAAAGCCCAACTTGAATTTACAGGTATGAAGAAAGAAAACACCACACTCTGATTGTTCTTAGGGCAAGACTGATGCCTTCAAGTTACCCATGATTCATTCTAGCCTAAACTTGCCTTTGTATTGCTCTTCTAGGTGCTGTCCAATCCTGAGTTCTTGGCAGAGGGGACAGCCATCAAGGACCTAAAGAACCCAGACAGAGTCCTGATAGGAGGGGATGAGACCCCAGAGGGCCAGAAAGCTGTCCGGGCGCTCTGTGCTGTGTATGAGCACTGGGTTCCCAAAGAAAAGATCCTCACCACCAACACTTGGTCTTCAGAGCTTTCCAAACTGGTCAGTGCAAAGCTCTCAGCTCTTCATTAAATCTGTTACTGCGTTTAGGCAGTGTATTCAATGTTACTCAGGCCAGTATCAAACGCAAATCCTGACTCTGCTTCCTGACTGTGGGGATCACCACACACACATGCACACATGAAAATATTTATTTTGCCTTTTTTCCCCCAGTGCTGGAGATTAAACCTGAGGCCTTACCTGTTCTCTACCACTGCAACTTAATATCTTTTCGAATCATTCTCCAAATGAGCCCATTAGTATCTTATGCCTGCTTAGTAGTTTATGTCAGCTCAGTGAGCTCTCCTGACATAGTCGGTTTTTCACTCGCCATCTTCTCTCGTTTGTCTTATATTTGAAGGCAGCAAATGCTTTCCTTGCACAGAGGATCAGCAGCATTAACTCCATCAGTGCTCTGTGTGAAGCAACGGGGGCTGATGTGGAAGAGGTGGCCACAGCTATTGGGATGGACCAAAGGATTGGAAATAAGTTCCTAAAAGCCAGTGTCGGTAAGTACAGTTTTCTCTATATAACATAGGTTACTAATGTTTCCAGCTTTATAGAAGAGTTGTGTTTTCTTTGTAATTTAATATCCTTAAAAAAGAATTTAAGTCAGGCACTGGTGGCTCATGCTTTTAGTCCCAGCACTCAGGGGGCAGAGACAGGCGGATCTCTGAGTTTGAGGTCAGCCTGGTCTACCAGAGGCTAGTTCCAGGACAGGTTCCAAAGCTACAGAGAAACCCTTTCTCAAAGCAAAAAAAGGATTTTAGAGATACTAGGGAGATGGCTTTGTGGTTAGGAGCAATGGCTGCTCTTGCAGAGGGCCAGAATTCAACTTCCAGCACACGTGTGGTGACTCACCCATCTGTAACTTGAGTTCCAGCACCCTAAACTCTCTTATGATCTACATGGAACACATGCATACATGGAGACAAAACATTCATACACATAAAATAAATCTAAAAAGGAAATATCTCGGGCCTGTGAGATGGCTCAGTGATTGAGGGCACCTGTCCCCAAGCCTGGTGACTTGAGTTTGAACTCATGCTGAAAGGAGAGAATAGACCCCACCCCCACCCCCTGAGTTGTTGTCTGACTCCAATGTGAGCTGACTTCCCATTAGGTTGTAAAGATGAAGTGAAGTTGGGCATGCTTATCCTTGCCCTTAGGAAGTCGAGGCAGGAGGATCAGGAGTTTGAGGCTAGCCTCTTTTACATAAGTTGCCTGGGATGCCTTTGAATTTGTGTAGCCTAGGCAGACCATGAGTCTTCTGTGCTCCTCCATCAGTCATTCTCCAAGGTGATCGGGATTACAGGCATGCGCCACCAGGCCTGGCCGCAACATATTTGCCCAGTCTGTGACTCTAACTTTACAGCAGCCCTGTGGTCAGTTCTTGTTATTTGGTTATACCGTGTTATAGCGCTAAAAATACTTCATAAAACACGACTTAGTGAAACAAACCCTGTTTCGAGTTAGGACGTGACTCAGTGGTAGAGTGCTTGCCTAGCGTGTGCAAGGCCTGGGGTTCAATCCCACCACTCACGCACGTGCGTGTACACACAGCTAGTATTTCTGAGGTTAAACGTCACTTCGTAGTACTGTTTTCTCTGCCCTCTTTAATGTTTTCTCTCAGTATAATAAAAATAGCTACTATTTACATAAGGCATATTATGTATCATATTCTATATTAGTACTTTATCTCCTTCAATTTTTTTTTCTTTTAAGACAGAGTACTTTAAATTGCTATGTAGTCAAGGTTGTTCTCAAACTCCTGATCCTCCTGCCTGTACCTCTCGTGGGCCAGAATCACAGATGTTCGAAACGACACTTGGAATTTTTACTGTTTATGACCTATTAAGGAGGTGATGTAATTTTGTTTCTAGAGATTACTCAGAGTCAAGGGAAGTTTTGTACCTTCTTCAGAATCCTGCAGTGCCGAGGCCAGATGTTTCTGCCACTCAAGACCTTACCTCCCTATGAGAGCCTGAACTGTGCTAGCTCAAGGGCGAGCTAGCACGCCTTGGCCAAAACCCAGCCCGCAGCTTAAATGAGTGGTATACAGTCCCACCACGCCCACAGCCTGGCCCTTGTCTTTGGCTGCTATGAGGCTGCAGTGGCAGAGGTTAACAGTTGTGGCAGAGACTTCATGGCCCACAAAGTCTGAAATATTAACTATCTGGCCCTTTACCTTAAAAGTTTCCTAGCTCTGCAGTAAAGCAGGAGATGTAGGCAGTCATACCAGGTGAGCACAGGAGGAAACAGAAGTGCAAAGGAATCGTCAAATGGGGGCTGGAGAAATGGCTCAGGGTTAGGACGTTTGTCCTTGTGGATGGATGGCCCATGTTCAGGGTCCAGCACTCACATGGTGGTCACGCTAAACCATCCATCCCTCTTCCAACCTCTGAGGATAGTGCACATACATTCATGTAGGCAAAACATTCACATAAAAAATAAAATCCTTTTTTAAAAGGAAAAAGATTGAATGTAGATTTAATAAAACTTGTTTTGGGGTACTGTTTGGTAAATATTTGAAGAGTTGAGCTGATTAATTATAAATTAATTATAAATCTGCTTTTCCAATTTTTTTTTAATCTTGATACTGTGTCTCATGTAACCCAGGCTGGACTTGAACTCAACATGTAGCTGCAAAAATTTTCTGCTATCTGAATTTTATTACTTAAAATCTGAATAAGAGCTACCGATGTTGTAGAGGTTTTACCACAGGATTTAGTTTCTGGATCTTACCTGAAAAAAATGTGAGTTCTTTTTTTCTTTCCTCAGGTTTTGGTGGGAGCTGCTTCCAAAAAGATGTTCTAAATTTGGTTTATCTCTGTGAGGCTCTGAATCTGCCTGAAGTAGCTCGCTATTGGCAGCAGGTATCTGTCTTTGTCATCAATGACTTCCCAGTAGAGTCTAATTCAACATAGCCTCCTTGGTGAAATGGTTTTCACCATTTGAACTTGTTCCAGGAACTCAATTTTCTTATTTCAGGTTTATTTGATGAGTATCTGTTTTCAATTAGTCTTTTTTCCTAGTCAACTGTGATGGGCATTTTTTATACTTGGTATTTCCCTTTTTATAGCTAAATATCTCCCAGAATAAGTCAGGAAGTAATATCCTTTATGTTTGGGGTGTGTGTTTGAAACTGTCTCAGAGAGGCTGGTCTTGAACTTGCTGTGTAGCTGAGAATGACCTTGAACATCCACTCCCTCTGCCTCCTCCTCATGAATACTAGAATTACAGGCATGTATCATCATAAGAGACAAGGTCTCATTGTGTCGTCCAGGCTAGCCAAGAACTTGGTGTGACGCGCCCACGTTGTAATATTCTTTTTTCTCTTGAACTTAACGACTTTGACACAAAATACCATATGTCTGTGGGAACAGTGAACACCAAAGACAAAGGAAAAACACCACAGTTCAATGTAATTTATAATTAACTGGAAGGTGAGTAGCATGAGTAGCAAATGGGTAAGCTTTGGGGAGTCTTTTCTAAGCAGTGCCGGTGCTTTTGGAATTCCCACACTGTGTTGCCCAGTGGACACACCTGCCTCGTTCTGGGCCACCGAGAGGTGCAGTGGGAATGAGAGCATGAGTACAGACTCCCCACGCTACAGCACACTCCTCAGAAATAACAGACGCCTGGTTGGCCTGACGTTCAATGCAGAGATCCATGATGCGGCTTCTGCAGATGGCACAGTATCAACTACAAGATCCCGGGCCCAGAGGCTACTGCGTTCCTCTTTCTCACTTCAAAGTGTTCTTTGCCGCACCACTGTTGGTGCCACTGGGGGCATCCACATCCATCGCTGCCGCCATTTTAGAAATACACTCACTTTGTAATATTGTAAGTGGTTTGCATCTATGGGTACTCTCCTCCCCTCTTTCAAATTCACAGAGCTAAAACGGGAACCCCTTCCTGGCTTATCAAACGCTTGTTTTTTCTGGGTACTCATTGCATGCAGAACACTGTTTACCCCTCATCACTAATGTTATCCCCCATTTTTAGATGAGAGAAGATATTTTGAGAATGACAAATTTGCCTAAAGTACCAGCCAGGATATGCACCATTCCCTAATGATTTCCTGAATTCATAATCTTCAGATTTCAGCATAGCTATGGGAGTGAGGCTGTAGACAGACTCATTTTCTGTGTATTTCACTCAGCCAAGCAGGTGGCTTCATCTTTCCATTCGATGCAGACGAAGTCCTGATTTCCCAACACTTTGGGCTCCTTTCCAAGCTGCCAAAACTTGAGATGCTTCCTGAAAGCTTTTGAAAAGGCCCCCCCTTCTCCCCCAGCTCACTTCATCAGCAACTTAACCTAGCAGATGTCGGATGCTCTGAGACACTCTGACTCAGGGCATTCGGCTAAAACGCTTGTCCAGTACTTATGTTGTCACAACTTTCCCTCTGTGCGGTGTCTGTTCCTGTCTTCTCATGGTGAGCCTTGGTGAATGGTGAGTGAGTGATTTGGTGAGTTGGTGAGCTTTGGTGAGCTGTGGTGAGTTGGTGAGCTTTGGTGAATTAGTGAGCTGTGGTGAGTTGGTGAGCTGGTGAACGTGCAGCATTTGAGGGAGTGCTTGGAGAGCTGACTGCTCACAACCTTGTGCCTTCTGGGGACTTGAAGAAGCGAGGTGAGGGTGCCTTATTTTGGCTGGCTTTGTGGCTGGATCTCAGATGCCTTCAGAATTCAAGCCTAGCTGTGTTCCCGGAGTCTGTTCATCCACCTGAGCGTCACTCACAGCTGACCAAGCCAAATGAAAATGAACATTTTCAGAAAGGCTCTAAGGAAGGAATTAGTGGATTTATTATTACTATTATTATTTGTTTCTCTGTATAGCCCTGACTATCCTGGAATTTGCTTTGTAGACCAGGCTGGCCTGGAAATCAGAGATCTGCCTTCCTCTGCTTCCCAAATGCTGGGGTTAAAGGCAGGTGCCACCACATCTGGCAAATGGTGGATTTTTAATTTTCAGATTTAAATCTGAATAACAGTGTTGAGTAAACTTTGCCACTAATATGTGAACCATATATTTGTTCAGTAGCATTTACTAGAACATAATGTGCATATCCTAGATGACACTTTTGTAAGCTAACATTGTATATTATACATATGATTTCAGGTCATAGACATGAATGACTACCAGAGGAGGAGGTTTGCCTCGAGGATCATAGACAGCTTGTTTAATACAGTAACTGATAAGAAGATAGCCATTTTGGGGTTTGCATTCAAAAAGGACACTGGTGATACCAGGTATCAGTTCTTTTGTTGTTGTTGTTCCTAAGATTCATTTATTTTATATGCATTGGTGTTTTGCCTGTGTGTATGTCTGTGTGATTATGTCAGATCCTCTGAAGCTGGAGTTACCAACAGTTGTGAGCTGCCATGTGGGTACTGGGAATTGAACCTCAGTCCTCTGGGAGAGCAGCCAGTGCTCTTAACTGCTAAGCCATCTCTCCAGCCCCAGGTATTAGTTCTTTAAAACATTAAAAGTGTTTTTGGCCAGGCAGTGGTGGCGCACGCCTTTAATCCCAGCACTTGGGAGGAAGAGGCAGGTGGATCTCTGTGAGTTCAAGGCCAGCCTGGTCTAGAAGAGCTAATTCCAGGACAGGCTCCAAAGCTACAAAGAAACCTTGTCTCAGGGGAAAAAAAGTTGTTTTTTTGCTGTTGTTGTTTTTAATTTTACGTATGCTTAGTGACTCATGGTATTAATCTCAGAAGACGTAGGTAGAGACAGGCAGATCTCTGTGAGTTGGAGGCCAGCCTGGCCTATATAATAGCAAGTACAGGCCAGCCAGGGTTACATGGCGAGTAGTGTGTGCACATGTGCACACAAGCCATAGTATTCATGTGGCGGTCAGAGGACAACTTGGGAGTAGCCAAGTTTCTCCCTTTTTTACCTGCTAATTTATTTCACCGGCCCTCTTTAAAACATCTCAGGGCCATAAGTGGGTAAAGGCACTTGCTTCTAAGCCTGATGGAACTCAACACAATGGACGGAAAGTTGTCCTCTGACCTCTACCTAGACACCATGGCACACTTATGAACACACACACACATAAATGTAAAAAAAAATTAACCAAAAAATAACATTTCAAACCTTTTGAGAGAGTATGGGAATCTTTTATCTTATCCTGATTTTCCAATTGATAGAAAAGAATTGAAGTACATGTGACTCTACATATGTGTATATGTGTGTTTTCTATAGTATTTTATTCTCTGTTATATAACGATGCCAGAAGAGGTCTGTTAACATGGTACCTCACTAAGCGGAAGAAGGTCTGTGTATCCCCTCCTGTGTGTGTGTGTGTTAGCCTGTCATGGTGGTGCATGACTTTAATCTCAGCCTTTTAGGAGGCAGAGGTAGGTAGATCTCTGTGAGTTTAAGGCCAGGCTTGTCTACAAAGTGAGTTCCAGGACACCCAGAGCTACACAGAGAAACACTGTCTCAAAAAAACACTAAAAAAAAAGAAGAAAAAGAATCTATATCCTCAACAGTTTAGCTTAACTAGAACTTCCCCATATCTTAAATTTCCTGATATTAAAATATGTCATTTAGCTGGGTGCTGGTTGGTGGCATCTGCCTTTAATCCCATCACTCTGGACGCAGAGCCAGGTAGATCTCTAAATTTGAGGCTAGCCTGCTCTACAAAGGGAGTTCCAGGACAGCTAGAGCTACACAGAGAAACTATTTGTCAAAAACAAAACAAACAAAACGACTGTATCATTTAAAGCAATACTGATTGGTTTCTCCTGCAGAGAGTCCTCTAGTATCTACATTAGCAAATATCTGATGGATGAAGGTGCACACCTCCATATATATGACCCCAAAGTCCCCAGGGAACAAATCGTCGTGGATCTTTCTCATCCAGGCGTGTCGGCGGATGACCAAGGTAGGACTCTGTCCCCTAAACCATTCTGAGTACAAACCCATACAACTATTTTCCTTTGGAACCTTTAGTAGTTGTGTTTTCTGTCACTATCAAGGGTTGGCTCTGTATTCAGCTTCATTTCTCAAAAATTAAACTCTTAGATATTATATTCTCAGCTTTGATCTGAAGTCATCACTGGTGTTTTAATCCAGCAATTTTTGCAGGGGTCAGGATGTATATAGCTCAGTGGTATTTCATAAAGCCCAGAGAGTCCCAGGAAATACTTCTGGAGACAGTTTGGGGATGCTCCTGGTTCCCCATTATTTACTTCTGTCAGACATTCTTTCTGCAGGACTAGTGTTATATGCGTGACTTCAGACACCTTGTTTCCCATCTCTCTTTTGGGCATTGTTGCTGTTTTTGTAGTGTCCAGACTGGTGACTATTTCCAAGGATCCATATGAAGCGTGTGACGGTGCCCACGCCCTTGTTATCTGCACTGAATGGGACATGTTTAAGGTGAAGTCTCAAAAATTACATTAAGAAAAATCCTAGGCACATTCCAGTAATCAGCATTAGTTGGATATGTGTCCACATGTGTGTGCTAGTTATGCATTTGGTGTGTCTTCACAGGAACTGGATTATGAACGGATTCACAAAAAAATGCTGAAACCAGCTTTTATCTTTGATGGGCGACGTGTCCTGGATGGGCTCCACAATGAGCTACAGACCATTGGCTTCCAGGTAATCAGGATTCTGGGCTGGGCTGTGTTTGGTCTTGTCATTATTGCTTTATAGTGTGTGTGTGCATGATTTGGGGTGGGGTATGTTTGAAGTGAGAGGACAGCCCTGTGGAGTCGCTTCTCTCCTCCCTCCTTTATATCTGTCCCCCAGGGCTTCCGGCTTGGATAGCGAGCACCTTTGCCCTCTAAGTCATTCCAAAGGCCTGGTCTGTTATAAACTCATTGTATGGGTTCTAGAATTGCCATATTTTCTAAGTTAGCAGTAAGATAACTGGGCAAGAGGTCTTCTCTGGGAAGTCCTGATTTCTTTGGTGACCGTTCACTCCTTCTGTATTTGACATAAAGTTGATCTCCTTTACTTAGCAGCTAAAAGGGCATCAGGTGCCTGTCATACAGAAACAGCATGTGCCCTAGCTCACCTTATACCATAAGTCAAGTAAGAAGACACTAGTTACATTGTCCTCATACCCGAGGGAAGACATGGATGATGGGTGGGTGGCCACTGAGAAAACGCTTCATTGTGGCAGCAACACTGTCATCCTCGTGTGAACATAGCTAGCATCCACCTCACCCGGTCCCCAGGCCCATCAGCTGGTGTTCATCCTGTACCTTTCAGACACTCAGTGCTGTTCCTGGGCTGCGAGAGATCTGAAGGGAGAGCACGGGCTAAGTGAGGCAGCTCGGCAGCTCTCTTTGGTGGAGCTTGGGAAAGCTGACAGAAGCTGCCCGGAGCAGTGCATCTGTGTGTTCTCAGGCTACTGTAAAGTACTAACAAGTTGTTACTTTCTACCTCCTGCAGCAGTGTGGGCTTGAAGTAGAGGCTCCATCAGGGTCAGTTAGGGAGGATTAAAAAGTTGTTGGAGAAGAGCTGTCGGTAGGAGACACGGGAAATGCTGAGCGGAGGGTCTGTGCGTGCCTCAGCATGGCGTGCCGGTGCCAGGATGACTGTGTCTGCTTTCTTTAGCTTCTCACTCACTTGCTGAAGGACCATGTCTCTGTCATTTGTGAGACACTGGCTTCCAGCAAGAGTTAGCTGACAACTTTGTTGACTCCTGTCAGACCTTGGGAATTCCTCCATCCCACCTTCCCAAGCGAGCAGCAGGCCTGCTCTTCAGAGTTGTCATTTAAAGTCAGGAGTGTTAAATTTTTGTTTTTTGTTTTTTTTTCTGAGACAGGGTTTCTCTGTAGCTTTGGAGCCTGTCCTGGGAACTCACTTGGTAAACCAGGCTGGCTTCAGATTTACAGAGATCCGCCTGTCTCTGCCTCCCGAGTGCTGGGATTAAAGGTGTGGCCACCACTGCCTGGCAGTAGTGTTATTTTTAATTTTCTTTTTGTTTAATTTTTCTTTTTTGAGATAGGGTTTCCCTGTGTATCCCTGTCTGTCCTGGAATAGCTCTATAGACGAAGCTGGCCTCAAATTCACAGAGATCTGCCTGCCTCTGCCTCCCAAGTGCTAGGTTACCTAGCTGAGTGTTATTTTTAAAATGTTATTTCTAAGACATATGTAGCAAGATACATACTTAAAATAATTTTAGCCAGTTGTGGTTTCACCCAGGAGGCAGAGACAGGTGAATCCCTGAGGTTGAGGCCAGCGTGGCCTACAGAGTGAGTTCCAGAACAGCCAGGGCTAAACAGAAAAAAACAAAAGTGGTTATATGGGGCTGGAGAGATGGCTCAGTGTTTAAGAGCACTCACCATTCTCCTCCAAGTCCTGAGTTCAGTTCCTAGCACCCAAATGGCAGCTCACGACTGATGCCTTCTGCTGCACAGATGTGCACACAGACAGAATATAGATATAAAGAAGTGAAGCAGCCATGTCTGTGACTTGATGTTTGCAGGCGTGCTGTTCCCTGCACTCCCGCAGGACGGTCTGTGAGTTAGAGGCCAGTGTTACATAGCAAGACCCTGTTTCTAAAATCCCAAACAAATACAAGCCAGCAAAGGGGAGTGACACTTGATTCTAGAAACACAAAAATTAAGGAGCCGAAGATCTCTCAGCCACTCAGACAACTTGAAAAAGTTTTTCTCGTCTTCTCGTCTCTCTCTACACTGTGGAGCTCTTACGTACGTGCACTGTGATTAATGGTTCTATTTTTTTTCCTCTTCAGATTGAAACAATTGGCAAAAAGGTGTCTTCCAAGAGAATCCCATACACTCCTGGTGAAATTCCGAAGTTTAGTCTTCAGGATCCACCTAACAAGGATCCACCTAACAAGAAACCCAAAGTCTAGATACTGCCATTTTCTGTGATTATTCTGGTACTTCAGGATAGCTGGTGTCTGTCTGATATTAAATGGGAAATGAACTACATGTTTTTAAGGAAACAAAAATATTTTTTTAATCATCAAATTTATACTAGCTATATGGGTATTAGCATATCTAGGAATTATGAGTCTAGAATAATTTTTACATATTTTTATATTATTGTCCTCTCAGTTATTGAATGGATGGAAAACAACCATGTTGGTTTAAATGTAGTCAATTTTTGTATAAAAGAAACTTTGAACTCTTTCTGGCATCACAGACTGTCCACAGACTGACTTGAATCCAGGGAAAGGCGTTGATTTGTTTGCTTATCACTCAGTGGGGTGTTGAAGCCATGAAATCACTGTGTTACCATGTATGGGCTGGCCAAGGTTCTCTGTCTTTATTGTTTTAATGTGATATGTCATTAGTGGTTTTAATTGTTTTTGTTTTCCCCAAAAGATCACTCTGCAATTCTTTCCCTGCTTAACATGAATAATACTTTTTTTGAGAGAATTTAACCTGAGGAGAAAAATCAGTATTGTGGTCTGTGTTGTCCCTTAGCTTCCGCCACTGATTGTTGCTTTTGCAGCTGGAGTCAGAAAGTGTTTGTTACCCTTCTTTTGATTATTTCTACTACAATTCTAAGTTTTTCCTTTAACAAAGAAAACCAATAAAATCTCATGTGTAAACTAAAAGATTTTCTAAGTTACATATATCTTTTTTATATGTATGTATTTAATTGGAGGGGAGGTGGGATATGTACAGCCAAACCATGTGTGCAGAAGTCAGAGGACAACTTAGAGTGGTCAGTTCTTTCTCTCCTTCCGTGTGGGTCCTGGGCTTCGAACTCAGCCATCTCAGCATTTAAAAAAAATTTGTGTGCCTTTCCATTTACATTTTAAAATTTATGTATGTTTTACTTTTTTGGGTTTTTTTTTTTTGGTTTTTCGAGACAGGGTTTCTCAGTAGTTCTGGAGCCTTTCCTGGAACTAGCTCTTGTAGACCAGGTTGGCCTCGAACTCACAGAGATCCGTCTGCCTCTGCCTCCCAAGTGCTGGGATTAAAGGTGTGCGCCACCACCACCCGGCTCATTTTACTTATTTTTATGTGTATGTTCTCCTGCATGTGTGTATATGAAATGTGTGCCTGGTGCCCAGGGAGGGCAAAAGAAGGCATCAGATCCCTTGGAACTGGAGTTATGGATGGCTGTCAGCCATCATGTGTGTGCTGGGAACTGAGCCCAGGTCCTCTCCAAGAGCAGTAAGTGCTTTTCATGGCTGAGACACATCTACAGCCCTGTGTTTGTTGTCTCGTGATGAGTTATCTGCAGTGGTTGTTTTCACTTGGACTAATGTCATAGTCCCCTTTTATGCCATGTGCACCAAGAATGCACAAACTTTGCTAAACAGATACATGTCCCATCCTTTAGGACTTCTGTGACTGAGTACAAATAGAAACTTGATGATGTCAGGATGTCAGCCCCTGGAACTGGAGTTATGAATGGTTGTGTGAGCCATAGTGTGGGTGCTGGGAACTGAAGCACATTTGTAACCGCTGGGCCACCTCTCCAGCCCTTACTGTTAAGGTACTACAGTTGCAATACTTATAGAATTTCCTATACAATAGCCTTGATTTTGCCCCTTGGCCCACAAAGCATAAAAACTATCTGCTATTTGACCTATGAGAAAAGTTGCAGACCTCTGGACTCATGTTGGCTTGAAGACTAACCCTTATTTGTAAGACTTCTGAGAATGAGTTTAGGATTAGAGTTTGCTTGTCAATATCTGCTTGTCAATAGGATTATAAACTCAAAAGATGAGCTGGGCGATGGTGGCGCACGCCTTTAGCCTTTAATCCCAGCACTTGGAAGGCAGAGGCAGGTGGATATCTGTGAGTTGGAGGCCAACTTGTTCTGCAGAGCAAGTTCTAGAACAGCCAGGGCTGCACAAAGAAACCCTATCTCAAAACAAAAAAAGCAGCAAAAGAAAGTATTAGGTACTCTTTTTTTAGTTGCAGAAGCTTCTGTCCTAGAGTAGAAAAGTAAATAATTATTGTGGAATACAGTTATAGCTCAAAAGGTAGAAAAATTGGAAGTGGAAGAAAATGGATCAAAGACAGGGAGTCTTGGAAGTCTTCTGTTTGTGACGGGGAAGAAATACGTGATTCAGCATATAAGTGGGCACAGCAATTTGAGACCCTTTGGCCTTCTGTGTAGAATTAAAAAACATGTTTTTTAAAAAAGAAAGTATGCTCAACATAAAGCCAGCCACACTGAACCTTATAGAAGAGAAAGTGGGAAGTAC
>LOJH01035599.1:3893-15726 GCA_001685095.1 Ellobius talpinus | reverse complement strand
GCTTAGGTAATATTATATCCTTCTGGAGTCTTTGATGGAGTTGAAGGATAGATATAGTTCTCCTTAGTCATGATAAAAGATAAAACAGATTTAAATATTGTTGCTGTAATTCTTGCTTGATATCTGTGTTGTTATATGTAATTTTACTGTGTTAAAGTTAAAACCTTCCTTTTTCATTTAAACAGAAAGGAAAGGTGATGTGGCTCTATATGCTGGCTTGGCCTGATAAGGTATAACAGAGCTTGGTGGGAAAAACTAAACTGAATGTTTTGAGGAAGAAGGCAGAGTTAAGAAGAAGCCATGTAACCCACCAGAGACAGATGCCAGAACTTTACCCGGTAAGCCACAGCCTCATGGCGATACACAGATTACTAGAAATGGGTTAAATTAGGATATAAGAGTTAACCAATAAGAAGCTAGAGCTAATGGGCCAAGCAGTGATTTAAATAATATAGTTTCTGTGTGATCATTTTAGGTCTGAGCTGCTGGGTAGCCAGGAAACAAGCAAGCAGCCTTCCTTACAACATTCCAGTGAAGCTATTTTCTCATCAGGTAGCTCTTGTTGTGTATATGTGGTTTTGTGTATCTCTTGGGTCAATTCTGTCAGTTCCTGTGGAAATCCTTGCTGAAATGGCACCCATTACTGCTCTGTGCTCCCAGGTGGCTCCCAGACTCTTCCCCTCCCACCTTTCATCTCAGTGGACAGGTCCCAAACTCCCCCGTCATATCTTGACTCTCCATTCCAGCAGACCATTTCCTTACTGCCTTGGTGGCTCTTCTTATTTCATTCCCAGATGTCTTCTGTGGTACGTGGTTTACATTAACTTTTATTTACCACCATAACTTTCCAGTTGGTGTTGGCTGCTACTTACAAGACTTGTGTTTTTGACCTGTATCAGACCGTTTTCTAAACTCTGACAGTTCAGGTCATCCCCCAAAATTTTCTGTATGGATCAGGGCTGCCAGTCTTTGCTCCTATTATTATCTTTATACTTATGTTTTAATGAGCTGGAATGTAATGGCTTCTCATCTCCCATAAGTTGTTAGCAATACATGGGCTTTGGGCTTCCCCCAAACTAACCTTCTACAGACAAGAAAGCAAGAGAGGGCTTCAGTAGTTAAAGAAATGGATATAAAACAAGAGAGTTTTTCTTTATGTTCAATAAGCTGTAAATAGAAAACTCCACATTTACCTGTGACCCTGGTTTGCATGTGAGAATATTTCAATTCTTAAATGTTTTTGACTGACCAAACTAAACTGTGGACATTAGACATCAAGCACAAATGGAAAATCCCAGGCCCTGTCTCTGTCAAACTTTCAATAACCACTGTGTTAGTTCAGCCATTTTAACCATCTAGCAGTGGCTGGGGGATTCACAAATGACACATTTTTTTCCCTCTCAGAATTAGAAGCTAACATCAGATGTCAGAAGGACACTCGGTATGGAAAGGAGACTCTTGGTCTATGTTGACAAATTCTCCCTGTCAACTCATGTGGTAGAAGGTTTGGAGGGTGTTCCTTAGGGCCCAGGATCATATCTGTGTAGATGCCACCTTTGCTAACTTAGGGCCCAGGATCCTGTCTGTGTAGATGCCACCTTTGCTAACTTGTCTCCACCACTTTCAGTCAGATTTCGGTATGTGAATTCCAGTGAATATCCAACACAGATAAGTTCTCCACATTGTACCTTGGGCCCCATACTGTGGGACATTTGGAAATCAATATTGACAGCCACTCTGATTTTTCCTTGACTTTATATATCATGAACAACACAAGTCTCAGTCACAAATCAGATTATAGAAAGCATTTTTGAGATTAAAAAGTCATGCCACTTTCTAAGCCATCTAAAGAAGAAAAGCAGTGGAAGAACATCAAACTGCCACCCTAGACACACATGGACATTCTGTCTTATAGGGCCTGGTACCAAAGTCCCACCACCCCAAAGAGGGCAGTGGACCCCCACCACTGCTCACTTATTTATGCAGTTAAATTTGAGACTGGTCATTCATATGACGTAACACTGAAATTATAATTCTTAAAAGGAGCTTCAGTAACAAAGATATGTGATGAAAACCAACAGACGACACAGATTGCCTGAGTATCACGGGAAGGCCTCTGCATACCAGTGTGTTCATGTCCCTTGCAATGTGACTAAGTAAACACAAGCCCCAAGGCTGAGTCAGCAACACTTCTTACCTGGTCTTTCCTCTCTGACGAGTGGGTAAAATGTAACCAACCATCCTTTCCTCTTCTCCTTCAATTAGAATTAGAACAGACCCCACAGGAGGGTTTGCAGTAACTATGTTGCCAGTCTCTGTATGAATGTCACCAAGGCTGACTGGTACAGAGTCTTGACTGAAGCCAGTGGTCACATGCTGCCAGTGGCCACATGGCAGAGAGTTTACTTTGAGTTTCAAATCTAACCTTAAGTCATCCATAGACTGGTTTCTGATGAATGACAAGCATGTTCTTATATCTACATTATATTTATTCTTTTGTATGATGTGTACATGCACATGCCATGACACAAGTGTAGAGACCAGACGACAGGTCTAGGTGGGGAGAGTTTCCTCTTTCCACTTTGGTTCCATATCACGCCTTGGCCTCCCTTGTCTTCTCCCCACCCCCACATTCCTTTTCCTGTTCTTTGTTGTCCCTCACCTACATTCATGTTTCCCTACTAAGGTCCAATGTCTACACATAACAGAAAGCCCTGAGTCATTGTCTTTCTGAGTCTGTTTATCTCAACATGATGATCATATATTTGAATTCAGAATTTCTATAAAACCCCACTTATTGATTTGTCTCCCACTTAGTAATGCAGCAGGTTAGGTACACTCGTGTTTCTTTGAATAGATACACGGCCATGACCAGTGTCCATGATCTATGGCGTTTGTCCAACGAAACTTGCTACTTACACAAAACTTAACTTCCCATCTGTTCCCTACCTTTCATTTCTCTTTCATGCATGCTCTTGTCCTTCATGTCTGCTTTGTAATTTTTCCAATAGATTTTTAAGCGATTTTTCTTTAAAATCCCATGCTGCACCGATTTGCTTGCTCCCTAGCTAAGAGCTGGATGTCCCTACCTTCATCTCAATGTCTAATTGTCAATAGCTCTTGATTGTAGGCTGTGTCTTTTCCTTCACCTGACTTGTTTGTGCTGTTTGACAAAATGGATTTTAGATAAATGTCATATGAACATTCTGGCTGTACTCACTTTCAGCTGCCTTTATTGGCTGGAAATATGAACAACTCCACCCCCCCAAGTTTTTCTCTCTTCTTGTCATGGACTCTTTACCTCTTAATTGGCAAATATACCCCATGCCTGTTAAGCTTCTGCTCATCCATAGGAACCCTGGCATTTCTCAAGGCTCCCTGTGATGAACATTCTCTTCCATACTGTGAAGTTCTCTCATTTATAGGAATACTTATTATGTGGAATTACAGTGTGTTAATTCTGAGCCACTATTTTTGTGGCTTGAGGGTAGGAGTATTCATTTGTCTTCCTGTTGCTGGGTTCATCATGGCTTCCCACTCAGTACCTCAGTGATAATTGCACATGTGTCTGCAACCCATCCATTCTGTGGTCCTGGGCATGTTACCTTTGTATACCCAGAAGGGGACTTCACACATACTGGCAGTGATGAGTTAGACTCAGAACTTGAAGGTGCCCTTCAGAAAATGCCTTGTGCCTTCCATAAATGCACAACTTTATTAAAATCAGGAAAAATGATGTGGGCTAATCTACTGGTTTCTTTTTTTACACTCAAAATGAACTTTATATATGCATAACCTCTCCAAATGTATCAATTCTAAGTTGAAAAGCCATGTATCTAAAAGTGGCATGTACTTGGCCAAAATGAATGTAGAATTCAAGTACAATTTTCCGTGTCTGGCTACGAGCAAAAAGCTTGCGGCGCATCATCCAAACAATAGGGTCATTTAGAAAAGCTGCACAAAACGGAAGCAAATAAAAACATCTGTTTGAAGGCAACTGAATGCCACAAAAACATCTAGGGCTACAGAAGCCAATATCCCCCCGAAACGGAGCACACATTGATGTGGGCCCAGCACTGTGGCATCATTTCCTTTCTACACAGCTGCCAATTTGCAGCCTGCCTAAATGGAGAAACAAGACAAGCTCAGAGGAATGCCTAACTCCAGGTGACAGGGAAGCACAGAGGAGTGGGAAGGTTTCCTGAGCTGTTGTTGGCATTGAATCATTGGCTTTGCTTCAGTGCCAGCAGCGCTTTGCAGAAAGTGGCTGCGTGGGATGGCAACCTGAATAGAGTCATCAGCACCCCATAGATCTGTAGAGGTAAAACTGAGTTCAGTGACTGTCAGTGGGGAGGGACCTGGGGAAGCACTGCAGATGTTTGACTTGGAACCAAAGGTGGACAGGAGCTCACAGATGTGGACTTGAATACACAGAGGTGGACAGGAGCTCACAGAGATGGACAGGAGATCACAGAAGTGCTCAGGAGCTCACAGAAATGGACCAGAACTCATAGAGGTGGACCGGAGCTCACAGAGGTGAACCAGAACTCACAGAGCTGGGGACAGGAGCTCACAAAGGTGGACCAGAACTCACAGAGGTGGACAGGAGCTAACCGAGGTGGATCAAAACTCACAGAAATGGACTAGAACTCAAGGAGGTGGACCAGAACTCACAGAAGTAAACCAGAACTCACAGAAGTGGATCAAAACTCAGAGAAATGGACCATAACTCAAAGAGGTGGACACAGAGGTGGACCAGAACTCACAGAAGTAGACCAGAGCCAGAATGGACCAGAAGTCACATACTCTATTGAGAGGCAGATTGAGTTCTAATGGAATGCCTGTGTTTGTTTCCCCTGCATCTAATCATAGGAATAAGCCAAGCCCCTTTATAAAAAAGGCCAGATTCTGAAGCTCTGCATTGTTTGTATGCATAATAACCAGCTTGCAATAATAGTGAAATCATAAGTACCACTCGAGACAGAACCCAGAGAAAACAGAAGAAAATGAACTAGCAGTTGAGGTGTTGAACTTACCAGACACAGGTTTTAAATATTCACAAAGAGGCCATGATGATATTATTTACCCAGACCTTACACCCAATCTGCAGATGATATCTATAATGCAGTGGAAGTTGTAACCGAAATTAAGATCTAATTTACTTACCAGAAAATCTTTTACAGTTGAAGACAGAACTGATGGTCCACAGAAAATATACTGTCTGATGCATAAAGAGAAGAGAATTTAAGTATAAAAGATTAAAAAGATATGCAAGACATGGGAAAACATTTAAAGGGGAAATGGTGGAAGGAAAGGGAAAGGAGGAAGGGATAAGAAAAATAATAAAGCGTAAACCCAAGCCCACTTTATATACATGCATGAAAATGTCATATGTTAAAATAAAATAACAAAAGACATAAAATGAACAAAATATTTGCAGTGGCAGTAATAGAGCTAGGGGTGCAGGGTTAGTAATGTTTGGTGAGATAATGGCTGAGAATTTTCTAAAACTGAGAAGACCTTAGGATATAGACCCTAGGACAACTGGAAATCTCAAACAGCAAAGTAGACACCTATATAATACAGTTAAGATATTAACAAGCTTAGAGAGGAAAATCCTAAATGATACAAGAGAAATAATCATCATCCCGTGAAGAGTAACAAGGGAAAGTAGAATGGCCTTTTCAGAAGAGGTTAAGAGGTCGGTGATGCCATATCTAAAATTTCAAAATCGAGTCAAGAGCAAACTAGAATTTGAAAGATTACAAAAAGAGATTGCAAAATGTAAGCCGCTAACCTGCAGCACTGCAGAATCTAATCTGAAGAGAAAACAAAACCTGGGAGAGTGTAGAAGGAGCCAGCACTTGGGACACAATCAGGCTAAACTCTCCTATCCCTTCATTTCCTGTGGCTTCACCAGCAACGGGGATGCAAATGCATTGCCCTATCATTCTGAGGAGGAAGGTGGTAACTACTGGTGGGTTCCAGGGAGTCCCCACAGGGAGACAGCAGAAGGGCCCAATCCCTCAGTTCCTACAAGTCTCCAAACGCAAATATCCATGGGACACCCTGACCCAGAGGAGAGTTAATACTGAGATTTCAGGGGCACTCACTGACTGAGGAACATTTCCGTGGATTTCATGCATTCCCCATCAAGTCCCACATGCTGGAAAGTTAGGAATCATCACAGGCACTGCACAGTGTAAGAGGCACAACACTCAGGCTTGATCCAGAGTAACACAACATTAAAAGAGCAGGATATTGATCCTGTCCAAGTGGGAGAATCAGCTGAAGATAACTGCCCTGTATCTGGGTTCCTGGCTTGAACGATGGGAGATTGTGAAGCAGTCTGAGTTTGTTTGCAGTGCCTCAACATCTGGTTTTGGATGCCCAGCCTGCCAAGTGATTGTGCATGGTGAAGGAACTTTTAGGAAGGAAACAAAGGTGCAAGGTCATGAAATGGGGGATGGGCTGTCTCATCTACAGCGATGTGTCATGGTAGCCCAAGGTGATAACCACAGGCACTTATAGAAGCCATGAGTAAAGGAAACACACTCGACATGAATGAACATAGAGGAAGCTTCAGCAACACAGCAATGAAATAAAACCAAATAGGAATGAACCCTCAAGCAGTATACATATGGCAGATAGAAGAACAGGGGCTGCCCAAGGTCAACAGTAGAAAAACAAAAGATGAACAATAGCAAAATATGTACGGTACATTTATGGTCCAACATCAGAAGGATGGAGTGTTGTGTGGAGCAGGGCAGGGACACTGTCCAAAGTCCCTGAATTACCTACTTGGGCAAAACATGTTTATAGGCTCAGAAGTCCCAGCAAATTCCTGGCAGGTCAAATCGGGGCTCTACTTCCTATGTGTTGTTGTGGAACTGAGGGATGCCCAGGAGACAACAGATCCTGAAAGCCACAGAGTTGGTGTGCTCACAGGCCAAGCACACAATGGCTGTGGATATGGCATCAGAAAGTTTACACGCCTGAAGTCAGCCAGAAATTGTTTAGATGCCAAAGCGAAAATCGAACCAAGCCTGGAAAGTTTCAACCTAATAACTCATATCAGTGAAAACCAAGTGGAGTTTTCAGATGGAAAAAGACAAATAGGATGAGCTAGGAGCAGGGGGCTACACAGTGATGCACAAAGAGAGCATGGAATAAGGGAGACACAGAGCACATACACACAGTACATACAAGTACACGGACACATACATACAGGCAAGCACACACACATTCACCCAAGTGCATAAAGACACACAGACACATATACACAGACATGCATACACAAATGCATACAAATACACATAAACATATATCCTAACAAGTATACACACATACGTGCTCAAACAAATACACAAAAATTCACAGAGACACACATACTAAGAAGCATATACACATACATACACACGTGCACATACTTACACACATATGTACATGCATACAAGTACATAAAAAACACAAATATGCATATGCACACACTAGCACACACATATACATACACATGCACACAACACATACATACACACAATATACAAACACATACAAGCATGCATACAAGTATTCATACACCAATACATAGTACAGTGCAAATCATCACACTCATATATACATAAGTGCACGTATGTACATGCATGTATATATATATGCACACATATATACACACAGCTAAGAAGCACAAACACTAGTACACATACACTAATACACACAGATACACACACATATACAAGCACACACATATACACACATAACTCACAAGCATACACACATAGCACATATACACACACTGCTATACACGCATATGTACACCCGTCTATAATATCATCCATACACATACAAGCACACATATATAAATGCATATGTACATGAACATACACACTAGCACACTCAACACATTAAACACACGCAGATGCACATAAACACTTTAGTACACACATATGTGTACCCACACACATCACCCATACAATCACACTCAGCTATGTAGTCATACACCCATAAGCACACACTAGCACATTCAATACACAAGTACACACACACAAGCACACACAAACATGTACACATGCATACATGCACATAATCACATAGACACGCATGCACACTAGCAACATACACATACTAGTATACATACATATACACACACAGGCACACACACATATGTACACACATATGAACACACATGGAAATTAGTGTAGAAAAGCTCTCCATTGTCTTTCATTTTTCAAAACCACGATAGCACTTACCATTTTCCAAATAGTCCTTTTGACTCCTGTGTGCATGCAAGCAAGGGAAGGTGTGTTTCTAAGAAGCTGATTCTGTCTCCCCTGCCCACCAACCTTATTTGAATTCCAGGCTTCAGAGCAGTTTGTGAAGAGCTTTCACTTCCAAAGCTGACCACACATTGGCTTTAGCAGCCCAAGGCTCACTGGTCCAGGCACCCACTGGTGTGGGCAGTGTCTGACCACACATTGGCTTTAGCAGCCCAAGGCTCCCTGGTCCAGGCATCCACCGGTCTGGGCAATGTCCATGGCAGCTCTCACAGTGCAGGGACAGAACTGAGTAGTGACAGAGACCACAGGACACAAAGACCTGAAGTGTGTGCTTCTGAACTTTCTGACCAAAGGAACAATAATCGTCTCGTGTCCTGCTCAACATACATGGAGTTAAAGAACAACGCACAGCATGAAACACTGACATTTTCTGAAACTGCATTCCTGCGGCTGGGAAAAGTGCCCTCTATATCAGACTTTGCTAATTTGAGGATTCAAGAGCTCACAGATGAAATAATTTAGAGAGTAGAATATGATACAATGGAGGTAAACACTTTATTACCCAATAGGAAGCAAGGAAGATGTTAGAGGGAGTGGAGGACAGAAAGTGAGCCGAGACCAGTGAACTATCTTTAACTTGGATAGAAGTGCAAATGAATCAAAGAATTAAAATTTAGATTGCCAGATGAGATTCAATGCTCCCAAACAAATATTCTAAGAGATACCATCATGCAGAGCTTGGAAGTAAGCGGAATGGATGAAACAGTGTGTCACAGAAGGCTGACAGAACTTGACTATGTCTGCAAAGGGAAGGAAGTCCAGAGGGCCTGATGAGTGCATTTATAATGTTGGCATGTGCCATCCTGCAGGAGGGCAGAGCACTAGCAGGGATGGAAGCCCCTAGTTCCACAGATTGAAATGTAATGTAAATATTGATATAAGAGGAAAAGAAGAAAAAACAGTCGAAACATGATTCTCTGACACACACTTAGTATTCAATAGAATGAAGATTTTAAAAACCAGACAAGGAAAATATATGCAAGAAGTTGAGCCTAATTGGCATATAAGAAGTATCACAGTGAACTAACCATATGTCGGACATCAAACCCACCCTTTATCCAAGAGTGAATATCACCAGTCCTTGTCTGGATGTAGGAAAACCAACCTGGAAATCAGAGAGTGGGTAAATAGAGGATCTCTGTTAGGAAATTCGTGCATTTTAAGCAACTCATGAGGTAATAGATAAAAGACAATGGGAAAGGAAAGATACTTTAGATATAATGTGATTAAACATGGCATATCAACACTATGGACCATAGACATAGCTTTAAGCGCACCATTTATGGACATGTCCATAGCCCAGTGAAGAATTTTCTTGAAAGAAAAGTGTTGTAATAAAGACAAAATGAGAGGAAGGAATTGTTTTATATATTTATATATATTTTATAAGCTCATGATCTGTCTTCCTCAGCGGCCTGCACAGCACCTTTCTCTATGAACACTAGACATCAGGGACAATGATTCCAGTTCAGTTCTAGCTTGGCCTCTCTGTACCCTTTCTCCAAAATCTGTGGTGTCTTCAGCTCTCGGCTCTTATTGCTGAGTTCTGGTGGATTCCCAGAGAACCAGGGGCAATGGCAATAACCTATGCTGTTTTGGGAACCTCTGGGGTCATCCTGGCCAAGAACCCTTGGGGAGGTATGGTGTATCTGACACTTGGAATTTTGTCTAATATTGTTAGTGATTTTGATAAACTGGCAAACATTTCCAGAACTATTACAACATAGAGTTAACATTAATGAATAGTTTTGAATAATTTAAGACAAAGTGTGTGACTAGTTAAGCATCATGTGTTGCCTAGTGGCACAGTTAGTACAACCACAGGATGCATTTAAACAAGTTAGGCATGAAATGTGTACCAGAGATTTAGGTAAACCTCAACTGAGAAGCCAGAATCTGAGATTTGTTTGAATTTATGTGTATATTGCTTAATATTCTCTACTAAAGATTAATAACTATTTCAATATGTAAAAAGCAAAAATGCATTGTATAAAATATTTGGTCAGTGGAGACATTTTAAAAATTCTGAAAAACTCAAGAAAGACTTAGTAAAGACAGGCAGTAAGAGACTCAAATTCAGCATATTATTTCCAAAATAGAATACACTTTAATATTATTATGCTATTAATGTGTATAAATATTTAAGAGATGCCTGAACCATTATCATTTGCAGTGTTTCATTTAAGAAAGCACCAGCCACCTGCCATGTCTTTTCTTTATTTCTCAGCTCTTATTTCAAAATTATATGAAAGGATGTAGGGCTAAGAATAACCAAGTTATTACTTGAAATAAATCACACAAGAGATTGAATTGATAAAATGTTGCCTTGGAGAATTTAGTGTCACAGTTTATAAGTGGAAGTGAAGCAAAGACCAGGAAACAGAAAGTGAAAACATCGGAAAGCACCAAAGAGAAATCTGCCTGGGCCTCTCTCAATGTCCTGCCTTTTGTTTTATTTTTGTCTGTTGCCTATGCAGACTATACNAAAAAAGTTTCATTTTAAATAAGTGAAAAACTAAAAGAAAGTAATTTATAATTAAAAGCCAATCCCTTTTACTGCATAAAGGAATGAGGACAATTATATTCAAATAAGCAGTGAACTATATTACAATAAATTACACATGCCACCACTTAGGTTTACAAGTGAAGGCGACTTTAATTATAGTCCCCTTGTTTTGTATTGACAATTTGAAACTGATGAACAAGGACGTTTGTTCCTGTCAATAATACGAGTTTATTAAAGTTGTAAGTGCCGACTGATGCGGGCTGTGGGCCTGCTAAGCTGGCTTTGACTGCGTCGGGAGAGGTGTGGCTGTCGGCGTAATTTTCTGAGATAGTGACTGGCACTTGGTAAATGAGTCAAGCAGAGTGCACACTTCATTAAACCTTTGGTGATTGTATTTCTGGGCAATCACACCATGTTAAATTCTCCTAAGACGTCTCCCTGCAAGGAGCCTCAAGGTGTAGGCTCAGACACCCTTCCTCCTCCTCGACAGCGGTGGACATCTATTGTCCAGCAAGGAAGGAGTGGCCCTCTGCTGTGCTTAGTGTGAGCATTTCTGTAGTGAGCATGCATCAGCCCGACTCACCAAAGATCCCCTCCTACATTTTCACGTGATGTTTGTGCGCCTATTTGAGAATATTGCCTAATTCGTGCCAAGTTTCAAATGACTACCTTGACCTCATGGTTTTATGCTTGACAGTAACATGCACTAACAGTTTCTTGTTTGTCCAGAGAACATTCTCTGTCTAAACTTTAAGAGACAGTCACCTCTGCTTTGAAGATAGAGTACAACCTAGAGAACGTTCAAGTGTATGCCATCAAGACAAACCCATTGAAACCCATTGGAAGAACTGGAAGGAAAGGATCTCATTTAGCTGTGTCTTTTACTATGACAGTTGGTTTAACATTTAACCCACGCCCTGACGTGGAGTAGATTCTTCACACACACACACACACACACACACACACACACACACACATCCATTTCCTGGGT
>LOJH01035597.1:2334-13687 GCA_001685095.1 Ellobius talpinus | reverse complement strand
CTTATGCTGGAGAGGATGTGGAGTAAGGGGAACACTCCTCCATTGCTGGTGGGATTGCAAACTTGTACAACTGCTGTGGAAATCAGTATGACTACTTCTCAGAAAATTAGGAATCTATCTACCTCAAGATTCAGAAATACCACTTTTGGGCATATACCCAAAGGAGGCATATTCACATGACAAGGACGTTTGCTCAGCTAAGCACTGTTCTAATAGCCAGAACCTGGAAACAGCCTAGATGCCCCTCAACTGAAGAATGGATAAAGAAAATGTGGTACATTTACACAATGGAGTACTATTCAGTGCTTAATAAAAAAAAATGGCATCTTAAAATCTACAGGCAAATGGACAGAACTAGAAAACAATCATTCTGAGTGAGGCAACTCAGACCTAGAAAGACAAACATAGTATGTACTTACTCATTAGTGGATACCAGACATAAAGCCAAGGATAACCAGCCTACAGTCCACAACCCCAGAGAACTCACTGACTCTGGACTGACAACTGGGTAACTTGCATAGGACTAAACTAACCCCCTAAATGTGATATGAGAGGAACTGATATGTTGCACTGCATCAGAAATACATTAATAAAACAGAAGTAACTGAATTGTGTGATGTGAGAGGAATTGATATGTTGCAATTGCATTTCCAAAGTTCACTGACTCCCCGACCCCCGCACCCTAATAATCAAATGGAAAAGGGGTTGGTTTTAGCTTACAACCCTCAGATGGTCCATCCCTAAGAGAAGTCAGGCTGGAGACAGGAGCTGATGCAGAGGCCATGGAGGGTGCTGCTTACTGCCTTGCTTCCCCATGGCTTGCTCAGCCTTTCTTATAGCACCCAGGACCACCAGCCCAAGGGTGGCATCACCCACAGGGAGCTAGGGCTTCCCACAGCAATCTTCAATTGAGAAAATGCTCTACAGACTTGCATGCAGGTCAGTCCTACGAAGGCATTTTCTCAGTTGACCCTAGCTTGGGTCAAGATGACACCAGTGTCCTGCTTCACCCCTGATCTTATCCCTCTTGCCCTGACAGTTTCTGTCCCTTCACATTTCTTATGGTGTATTGTATGTTTACTTGTTCTCTGTTTCCTTGGGCTGAGCCACAGCCAAGCTCCCTGTGCGTGAGGATTTCTATCAGCTCAGCTCACTGTTTATTCCCACTGCTCCTTGTCAGCAGGCCTTGTCATTCAACAGACACCTACTTCTGTTCAATAAACCCATGAAAGAGAAGAAGAAAATAAGGAAAATGGTTTGGGTGTGGTGGCAAACACCTATAATTCTAGCATGGGAGAGCAGAGAAATATGAGGAATCAAGTTCAAGGTAGGCCTAGAATACATAGCAAATCACTGTCATAAAAAACATCAAGTAACACAAGGATGGGGGTCATTTTCCTGAAGACATTGGTTTCTCAGCAGATGCTCTGTGCTTCTACTACGGTAGGAAGTCACACGTCTCATTTCAAAGATCTAAACACGTAGAAGGAAGTTTCTGTCCTGCCTAGTCCCACAGCCGTTCAGTCCGGAAGAAACACACAGAGGTTCATATTATTTATAAACTATTTGACCTATTGTTCAGGCTTATTATTAACTACTTCTTACAACTTAAATTAACCCATAACTCTTAATTATGCTTAGCCATGTGGCTTGGTACCTTTTCCCAGTAAGGCATTCTCATCTTGCTTCCTCTGCATCTAACTTGAGACTGACCAGAATCCTCTTCCCAGGATTCTCCTAGTCTGGTTGCCCTGCCAATACTTCCTGCCTGGCTACTAGCCAATCAGTGTTTTATTAAACCAATATGAGCGACAAATCTTTACAGGGCACAAGAGAATTATCCCACAGCATAAACTGAAGTTCCTGAATTCAGGATTAAGCACAGGAGTTGATTCCCTCAACTTAAAGGCTTAAACCATTTAAACCAGAAACCCTCTGAGCCAAAGTATTACACCACAGATTCGACCTCAAGCAATAAACAAAGCCAGTGTTCCCTTCTTAGCTACAAGTATGATTCTCTGCACTTTAAATAAACCCTTGGGATATATAATAGGCATGGGTATCTTATATGTTCAATTAAGTAATCACTGGGTGGCTTTATTTACATGCCTGGTGATGCAGTGATGCTAAAAGACAGGATAGTGTCCTTCTGATGAGGGAGGACAAAGTATGTCAGTGTCTCAGTACTGTCACATTATTACTGTCCATGGGGCTGCCATAATTTTACACAGTGAGTTGTCCCTGAGATCAAGGGAAGCAGTACAGCTGGAGACAGTGAATATCCCCACATCTGCCCCCCACCACAGAATCTCAAGGGTAGGACTGTATGTTAAACTTCGTATCTCTGCCATTAAACCCAGGGCTTGCCACATGAAACCAAACTGACTATCTCATGGCCTGGAGGCGAGAGCAGCAAGGGCAGTGGGCCAAGCTCCTTCGGGAGCCACGGAATCCACTGCTCCTCTCTCCATTAGAAGCCTCAAGCGGTCCTTGGCTCGTGGCTCCATATCTCATGGACCTTTATTTCTCTCAACACGTTTATTCTCTGACTCTGACTGTTCTGCCTCCCTAAAACACTCCATATTCGCAGGCCAGCTTGTTAGGGAATGGACATTAACATAACCAAGACAGTGCAGAATGGCAAAACAGAAGGCTAAGGATGTGGCTCAGAATGCTCGCCTAATTTGCATGAAGCCCCAGTTCCATCCCCAGAATCTCAAAACTCCAGGTGTGAACACACCTGTAATCCTTAAAGCAGGAAGCATCCCAGCATGCTCCGCAATGTTTACACTTCTCCAGGTCAGGAAGAGAAAGAAACCAAGAACTAACCCTGGAAGAAAAACTCAATGTGGAGGGCACAGCAAGAGAAACTTATCTACTTATTTAGCACACAGCTCCGTAGCTCTTCCTACATTATCAGGCACTAGTACTTTCCAAATACCAGCTTGTTAATCCATAAAAGTCCTAGACCCTTTTAGTGTCTAAAACTAATCAGAGAGTCAGTAAGTGGATGAGCCAAGAATCAGGACTTCAACATAAGCTGCCCAGCTAATATCCATGCATTTAACTACTGTACCTGCAGTTTCAGTGAACTTGGTCACCACTGTTTAGCCTTTTATACTGCTTGAACTATATAGTATGCACTTGTATCACAAATCAAGAAAACTGATGATATTGCCAATAATGGAACTGTTGGGGGAGGGGCAACAGGGAGGAGCAGCAATGAAGCAATCTGGAACACAGTTTGGACACAAGAGTCAATGGAGAGAGACTGGCCAGCCCTGAAGTGTAGGAATTTATAGCCTGTCCCTCCAAACCTGAGAGCTGAAAGAGGTAAGCCCATGTATGGGCTCATTAAATTTGAATTTCTCATTTGAATGAGAAAAGACCCCTCTAGGCGCCCATATTTACATTGGGTCTCTAGTTTGTGGTACTATTTGGTGAGATTCAGGAGGTGCTGCCTCACTGGAGGAAGTATATCCTGGAGGTGGGCTCACCCTCTCTGCTTCCTGCTTGCATTTGAACACGTCAGTTCCTTCAAATAGCAGAATGAACTAGAAGAGGATTCGTCTTCAGGCCGAGGACCAAAGAGGAGCAATGAGGGCAGAAGTGGGCGAGTGTCACTGGAAGCCACTGTGGAAGAGCGAGGACTGATTCTTTTTTTTGTGCGAACGGCCACCATGCTTTCTCTTTAAAAGCTTTCCGGAACTACACCTTTAGTGACCTGGCTTGCCTGTGAGATGAAGCATGGCATCGTAACACTTAGAGTTGCCCACTTGAGAGTGGGCAATTTAACTATAGCTACAACATGGGAAAAAAAAGTGTCCCTCTTTCTTAGCAATTGTTAACCACTTATATGTATATCCAAGTGGTGAGGCAAAGCCTTGTGCCATCCTGAGCTCTCATCTCTTCCAGAAGGGAATGTCAGTGAACCCAATCCTGGGAGGGCTTCATGCAGCAATCGCACAGCTGCTCTGATTTCAACATGGCAACTGTCACGTCATCCCCAGAAGAGTTCACAAGAAGTCTTGTGATCAGGAAAGTAACAATTCATGATGGCCATTGGCAGTGAAGTTACAGTGGTAAACATTGTGGCAGGTACATTCCAGAGGCCAAGGGGCCAGCAAACATGTCCCATGTCCCCCAAATGGCTAGGGAAGGTCAGGCAGTTCTCAGCTCTTTCCTAGGCTTCCAGAATTCAAGGCTTCACAGCCTGGCCCCCACAGAACTGCCAACGCCTTTCCATGCCCCCCCCCGTCTTCAGCCTCTGCATATCTGATTGGGATTCCATAGAAAACACCTTTGCCCACATCTCCCCCAGTGCCCACCACCACTTCCAGGCCTATCACCTGAGCAATTGGACCTCTGAGACCCAACTCGAAGAGTCCATTTCCCCCAATGCTGGTCTTTTCAGGCCTCACATCTCCATCTTTCCTATTCATTTTGGAGTGTCTTAAAAGTATCCAACACTGGCTACTCCATATCTTTGTGACTGTAAAATGTAATGAAAGTCGAGCAAGGGAAGAAATTAGACAGTGAGAAAATGGGAATCAAATTCCCAAGCAAAACTCAGTCTTAAGAGGGACTTTGCATCCGTGGACCTCAACTCCTACCCCTGGTAGCAGCACACCACACCCTCAATTCCACACTTGACCTTGTTCAAGAAGCAAACCATATGTTTACATCCTTGATGTGCTAAAAAGCAGCTGAGGTTCCAACTCCTGCTCAAGTTAGTATTTCCCAACTGGATTTTCCTTATTATGAAACAAATACACTCTCCATTCTGTAGGGACACTGGTATGTTTAAAATCTGGGAACTGGGGTGTTGGTCAGATGGACTCAGTAATAGCAGCTTTACACAGAAACAGTGTCCCCAGAAATCATTGCTGTTGGTTACTCTAAACATTTCATGGAAGCCAGACTGCCCTCCCACTCACAGACAGGAAGGAAGTGGACATGGCACAGTAGAAGAGCTGGCTCCAGTATGGTAGACACATACATTCCCAAGAACAAGTAACCCTTAAGAACAAATTCACAAGCTGGGTGTAGTGGTGCATGCCTTTATCCCCAGCACTCAGGAGTCAGAAGCAGTAAGATCTCTGTGAGTTCAAAGCCAGCCTCTGAGTAGTGAGGTCCAGGACAGTCAGAGCTACACAGTGACACTGTCTCGAAAAAATTTACATCCAAGTGGCTTCTGATAGCTTAAGACTCTCCACCACTCAGATACCAGTTCAGCACGAGTGATTCAAAAGGGGGCCAAGGAGCTGTCTCAACACCTCTGGCTACAGTCTGTGTCTAGAAATCACCGGCTGTATATAAGTCCAAGTAGGAACATGGGTCTCTATTTGCTTCCTGCTAAGGGTGCCTCTGGCCCTCAGAGGACCATAGTAACAGTTGTTTGCATGGAGAAAACATTAATGCCACGGGGGAGTTTAGTGTTTGCAAAAAACGTCATTCACAAACTTTATGCCCAGGAGGACTTTGCTAAAAGCTGCTGAGATTGCTCAAGGGCCAGCAAACACTAGAAAAAGGAATTTCATGCAAAATCACAAAAACAGCATTAACAGGATCAGAGCACAAACAGCTTGGAGACTCCCAACTCCTTCAATGGTGTCCTTGTTGGGTCAAAAATAACACTGGCCTCTTTGGGGGAATTCCAGTGATAAAATTAATTCTCTCTGTAAAAATTCTTTATTAGCATTTCTACTTGGGTCAAATATAGCCTGTGGGCATTTGCTCTCCCTGGAATGGGTAACTATTATGGAAATTCAAATATGTAAGGCAGAAATCAAACAGCCATTCATTCATTCCTGAGGAGTCAAATGTACTTCGCTCAAACACAGTAGCTTCTGCTGTGGAACCAGAGTCATGGGAGCAAGGCAACACTGGGAGTTGCCTTCTCAGCCTCCTGTGTTAATAGTATCAGTGTGTCCTTGGCAGGGGCAAGGACCAAAAGAGGAATGCTAACCAAGTGCCAGCGCTTTCGGAGAGTTGATGGTAGGCTGGGGCTCAATCCCTAACTGATGGACACCCCAAGATGCCAGCTGTATTTAATAACTACATGACACATTATCTCACTGGGTCCTCAGAACCTCGGCTTAGGAGGGCTGGGGAAAGAATGGTTCCACTACTCATTAGAGACCCTCCTCCTGTGGCTCAGAAATGGGCTTGATCTAACTGTCTGCAGGAGATGCTCTCACACCAGAGCCAGGAGTCTGTCTTTCTTAAGCTCAGGGGGGTGAGTTTGAGACTCATTTAACCAAATGTCTTAATTATCAAGAAGTCTCAAATATGAGCATGATTTATACCTTTTCTAGACTAGACCCCCATGTCCTTTGTGACCTCTGTCCCCCTCCCCCTGATGTGACCACCCTTCTTTCTGCCATGACTAGAGGGGCCAAATAAGAATAGATGTCTGCACATGTGACTAAAACCAGAAGTAGATCAGAGCCCAGAGCCAGATGCAGCCTGTTCCCAGGGCTTTGCCCTTCAACACCCAGCAGGAAAGGGTCTGCATCCATTCCCTGAGATGGTTAAATATGCCAACAACTGCACACATCTTTCTCTCTGCTCCACAGGGGGTTCGTCCAGTTTCCCCTTTTTAAAAAGTCAGTCTTATCCTTCAGAAACATCAGAAGGTAGAGACCCAGCCTCTGTAGAATGGACTTGGGGCCTTCCTTACCTCCCTCCCTCCTTTCTAAGTACAGAGTCCCTTCTAGCCATGTCCCTGGGTGGGACATGTCTGACTTAATACACTGAAGTGGCTGCTCCAAGGACAGCCCAAAGTTGTCTTAAAATCTCCTTTTTCCAAAGCTATTTAAGTGTTCGTTTGTGTATATTTTAATGTCATCATAGGACAATGGGATTGCTTTTCTTCTATTTCATAGTAAAATAAATTGAAGTAAGGGTTTTTTGGTAATGTTGTTATTTAATTTGAAACAAGGTCTTACTATATATCCCACCCTGACTTGGAATTCAGTTCTCATGCCTCAGCCTTCCATGTGGTACTTAGGATACAGGTGACAAAAGACATTCTGCCTGGCTTCCAAACAGTCTTAGTTAAAGAGGAAGCTGGGACAGAAAGGGAAGGGAGGTGAGTCACCGGCTGAGAACCCTTGCCATGCCGGAGTTGGGGACACCACGGGGCTCTCACAAAGGCGGTCTGAGCAGAGGACAAGTCTCCAGAAATTATTGGGAGAGCGACCACACAGTAGGGAAGAGACAGGAAGGGAAGAAGGTCCACGAGTGGTCTACTGAAGGATTCTGTGTGCACTTGTGGCTCAGTTCCAGCGGCCACCTGAAGAAGGCCGTGGATACATCTCAAAATCGTCTCTGCAAGGGCTTGGAAGGGAGTTAGCACCCTCCATGACCCAATCTCACTACCCACATACTACCCCTGGGAGTACCCGGTCCTCAAACCCAGGTCCGACTCGGGGACCTGGGTGACTGTCCCCACACCCCAGTCTTAGCTCATCCATATGCAAGCTCCCCTTACACATAGGACATTATGTCCAAATGAGAAACTAGGGCTATCTTTTTTCAATTTTTTACCTACTCACCCCAGATTTTATTCCTACCCTTAACCTTCAAAGTTCTCAAGAACTCAGTTTCCCTCAAGCAACACAACTATCTCAAAAATTAAAAAAAAAGAAAAATTCAATTTTGTAAAGTATATGAAAAAGCAGTCCATCATGGCGCATAGGTGCACAGCCATGGAACTCACAAAAAGACAAAAGGATAAACCCAAATCCTGGGGCCCAGGAGTCTGTGCTCTGTCTGAGAAAGGGGCTAAATCTTGACACACCATAGCCTAGCTGGAGGGGAAGCCCCATGCAGAGAAGGTGCCAGCAGATATCTGCACTGCCCCAGGCAGGTGGGCACTGCCAGAAGAAAAGAAAGAAAGAAAAAAGTCTGCACACATCTTTTGCTATTTTGTAGAGGTTCATTCCCAGAATAGGAAAGATAATACAGGCCACAGTACCTTCTGGTTATTAGAAAACACAGAGGAATAGCAGGTAGGGAATGTTCCTTAAGAACAATCAATCCAACAATGGACACGTAACACAGGCCACTCAGGGTTAGAATAGCAGCCTAGGGTAAGCTGAATGATGGTCCCAATATCACCACTCATTAATTAGCTCTATCATAATTTCTGTTTCATGACACCCGCTTTTCTACGCCAACAGTCAACCTCATGATATTGTAGATGGGAACAGCATCCTAGAATAGGAAGAGAAAGCACGAGATACCTTGTTGAATCTTACAATCTGATGCTTAATTCCAAAGATGACCTCACAAGCCTGCTCTATTATTAAATTCCATCCTAATGGCCTCTCTTTTATGCTTCGCATTCATTGGTCAGCACGCGGAGATCTCTATTGCACATTCATTAGCAACGCAGGACAGTGTGGAAAAATTACTCAGGTGTTCCCAAGATCAAGAGCCACCCCACTACGCTCCTAGGGAAGCTGACCTGACCTCTCCATGGCAACAGAGGGAAGTAGCAGGTACTCAGGTAGGGCCTCTGATTCTAAGAGAACAGTCAAGAGAGGTGGAAACAGCAAGTTCAGAACACTCAGCTTCACGTGGTTCCCCATACGCTATTTCACGTGGAAGGAACTATACTGGCAGACGCTTCAGTTATGGAGCTTCACAAAGTTCTGAAGTCGGCCCGTGAACTACAGAGTTTGCTGTTTCTGAGAGACCAGTCCTCCTAACAAAAANTGTTCCAGGACCCAAACAGAACAATGCAAAGTAGATTCACCTTACACTCCACTGACTAAAATCGTAATCTCCCAAGACTGGGGTTTATGCAGGCTCATGCCTTCCACTGGTTACAGGCAATGTAAACGCTGAATACGGTGAAAGGTTTTTGAAAGAGCCTGTGGTTTTAAAGACTATTTTGTGCAAGAAAAAAAAAGTAGTTACTTTGAATTTTTCTGAAGGTGTTCTAATTGCTAAACTGCATGGACTCCTGGTAAATCTACCCCAGTTTGCACCCGTGTTCTTGTCGTAGCGAACAAGGAAGCAATCTTTGAGTAGTATCTTCTACAATCTGGGCTTGCGATCAAGGCGCCAACAACTCAAGATGGAGACGGAACACAGCCTTACCGTTTGTGGAGGTTTTTTTAAAGTTATCCAGGAATTCCTCCAGCAGCTGGGACTGGTTGGGAGAGGGTGGCTGACCTCTCCAGTCCCTGGAGCACAGGTCACTGTCCGACCAGGATGTGCTCAGGGTTGTCTTCTCGTCCACGGGCCGAGCGATCAGTGTAAGTCCGACGCTCTTCTCAGAAAACAGGGCCTCCATCTGCTTGATGTCAAGGTCAGACACAGCTTCCCCATTTAAGGTCATGATTTCGTTACCCTTTCTCAGTCCTGAGAACCGGGAAGGGAGAAACAGGAAGAAAGAGGGGAAGGGAGATTACAGAGATGCATCTTAAAGATGAAAGCAAGCTGCAAGTGCCAACCACTGACCAGGTGGAAAACGCAGCATTACACACAAGTTTAAGCTAAAGCTCAGCTCTGAGCTGGCGTTAGGTAGCTGTTTTTAACACAATCTGGGGAACAGCTTATCAAGTGTTTTCTCTGGGTCTCTGTCTCACACATTCTCTCCTTCCCTCTATCTGGACATCTTTATGAATACACACACACATCTGTATGAATATTCTCTTTATACACACACCTATATGAATACTCTTTATACACAAATACTTTATATATACATATATGACTTTTCAAGTAAATTCTTTCTCAAGAACTCCCACATACACATCTGTATGAGTACTTTCTTTATATACATACATACACATCTGTATGAATACTCTTTACACACACACCTATATGAATACACTCTTTACACACACACCTGTATGAATACTCTTTACATAACACAATACTTTATATATACATACATGAACTTTCAAGTCAATTCTTTCTCAAGAACTCCCACATACACATCTGTATGATACTGTCTTTACACACACATCTGTATGAATACTCTTTCTTTACACACACACACATACTTTATATATGTACATATGCATTTTCAAGAAAATTCCTCCTCAAAAACTCCAGGATGAATCATCCTCATCTGACAAAACAGCAAAACAAGCCCATGAGGCAGATGCATCTCACAGTTAGAAACTCAGAGCACACAGCACCGCACAGACCTCCTCCATATGCCAGACTGTCAGGGAGAACATCGCTGATAAATATCCGGCTGAGATGCTGGTGCTCGTCCACCTGAGCTGTGACTGCAAACCCTGGGGAGGGAGAAAAGAGAAGAGCAAGTGTGAGTTCGCCTCCTTTTATCTCCCCAGCCCAGGCAGGGGTGTATCGGTAAACATCCATTCCTGTCAATGCAGCATTACTGAGAAGTCAGGTTACAGCCATTTTGAAAGTGCTATTATTTAGCAAGAGTGGGGGGGAAAGAGGAACCCACCAGACTGGAGGGTTTAGACACAGGAGTGTGCAACCTTAATCAACAGTTGCGTCTGTCTATGGCAGCAACGTCCATAACAGCCAGCTCCTGAGAACAGTCTGTCTGACAAATGAGGAGATTAAGGACCAATAGGATGTGATGTATACAGGTGGTAGGGCATTATTCAGTCTTAAAAAGAAAATTCGGTCACATCCTCTAATGGGATGAACCCTGAAGACATTGATGCTAAGTGAAAGGAGTTGGGCACAGACAGACAAACATCAAAGGGTTCCCAAATTCGTAAGGATAAAGGGTAAAATGTGTGCTGATCAAGAGCAGGGGAAGGAGAGTAGAAAGCTAGCCTCCTATGGACACAAAACTCCGGCTCTGTCACATGAGAGATCTGGAGATGGATGGTGAGGGTGACTCGTGGACACAATGAACTTCGTCACCATGGATAAAGGGTGCAGATAATCTTTGTTACTTCTACCGCACCTCAGTGTTTTTTTTTTTTTAAAGTTAAGACGAAAAGTTACTCTTACTGAAATGCAGTGAGGTGTTTCAAGAAGGTTAAAGACTGGGGTTGGGTAATGTGACAACGTAGCATGTGCTGCACAAGCATAAGGATCAGAGTTCGAATCCTCGGAATCCATGGAAAAAAGTCAGATACACAGCACCAGTAACCCAACATTCCTTCAGGAGGTTGAGATTGAATAATGCCTGGAAACTTGCAGGCTGGTCAGCCTGGCCAATGCAGTAGAAAAAAAAACAAAGAAATCCTGTCTCAAAAACATACACTCAAGGATATAATTCAAGGTTGTTCAAGGTTGTCCGCTGTCCTCCACATTTGTGCCCTGGCACATACATACCTGGATATTCTCTCTCCCTCTCTCTCTTTCCCTCTCTCTCTCCCTCCCTCTCTCTCTCTCTCTC
>LOJH01035596.1:0-15726 GCA_001685095.1 Ellobius talpinus | reverse complement strand
GACTGCACCCTGGCTCTGCACAAAGGGAGGCTGTTTGAAGAGGCTTTGAGGGCTGGCCCTGCATTACTTCTCACAGCTGCATATGAGCCTGCAAGGACAAGAATGAGATTAGAGTCTGGGGACACAGCTCAGTGGATAAAGCATTTGCCATACAAGGGTGAATACCTGAGTCCAGATCAGCATCAGCAGCACACACGGCCAAGCAGTACCTGTAATCCCAGCACTTGGAAGGCAGAGACCGTGGACCTTGGGGCCAATCTGGCTAACTAAGCCAGCCAGTTTTGGCAATCTCCAGATTCAGGGAGAAATCCTACCCCAATAAAGAGAAAAGTAATTGAGAAAGACCCCTGATGTCTACATATACATGTGCACCTGCATACACACATATACACACACATGCAATCATATATGCGTTCATACAACATATATACATATATGGATGAAAAAATATAAAAAGTGCCAATGGCAGTTGATGCTTGATGACAGGTGTAATTTCTTCCTGAACCTTACACTATGGACATCATTGTTATCCTATTACAGAGGAAGAGAATGGGGCTTCACGAAGACAGACAGCTCTCTCAAGGTCACAACTCATTACATTGAACTGGGATCCTAAAACTGAAATTATAACTCTAAGCCCCACTCAGCCTCTACTGATCTTCAGCGGAGGGGAGCCCCCTTCCACAGCCATCCTCTGGCCCTTGCTACAACCTTTCTCGGTCTCTGAACTTGAGTATCTCGGAGCTTCCTCTGTTCCCATCCACACGTCTCAGCATTTGTACAGGACCAGCTCTCCTCTTAGGACAGGATCTGGCTTCAGAGAGTATGTTCCTGGGAGCACCCATCACCTGATCTGAGTCCTCAAGGTGAGAGGTGAGGGAGACCAGCATCATAAGACTTTACACCGCACCATATGACCCCATGTCCCTGAATGCCCAGAGCAGATGTGTCTGCGGAGATGGAGAGCCAGTTGGTGACTACCTGGGTTGGGGATGGCAGAGGCAGGCAAGGGCTGAACTTGGCAGTGAGGAAACCACCAGAACTGGCAGTGCTGGCGGCCGTCTGCTGTGTGAACTAACTGCTACCTGAACATGTGCTTTAAATCATAAAAGGGGTCAACTGTATATTATTTCACCGGAAACACCAACAAACATGGAGCAACGACAGGAAGCAGCTACTTGTGGAGAAGGATGAAGTAGCCAGTAGCCCTGGGACATCCCTGAGCATCCAGAATTACTATTTCACCCCTGGGATCACACTGAAAACCCAAACCTCCCTGTCAGAGCTGAGCCTGGAAACTGGTCCACAGGGAATGCTGGGCCAGGTCTCCTGAGGTCATAATGTGGAGCCAGGTGGATTTCAGAAGTCCTCAGCCTTCACTGAGATGAACCAACTCCTGCCAGAAAGGACAAGTCCAGCATGAAAGGATCAAGGATCAAGAGCAGATGGCCAACTGTTCCCACTTTTCACCAAGCCAGTGAGCTAGTGGCCCCCTCATGTGTGTGTGGACTGAAAAATTCTCACCCCAAGTTGGTAGTCATGGATCTGGGCTGGGACCATGAGAGTGCTGAGTCTGTCTGAGAGCTTCATCCTTTCTATGCAGGAGATGCCAAGGCAAGGAAAGAGGCCAGCTGTGGAGGCTGTCCTGCTGGGGATGCTGGCACTGCCAGCTCCTGGCTCGGGCTCTCTCACCCAGGCTGAGTTCTGAGGTTGAGGACAGCCTCCAGGCACCTGTGCAGCAGACTGAGCCAGGCAGTTCAGCTATCTGCAGAAACAGCACTTGGGGCTTAACCTCTGCAGAAGTGTCCAGGAATCCCTTCCTGGCTGCCTTGTGGCTGGGTTGGGAAGCTGTGAGGTAAGGTATCCAACCCACACCCACAACCCAGGCCCTGGGAAAACTCGCCAGAAGGAGTCCTGTCAGGAGAAAAGACAAAGGGGAAGGACATAGAGGTCTTAGCAGCCCCAAGAGTCACCCAAAAGCCCCATCACAGATAGTGAAAGTGCCAAGCAGCTAGCCACAATAACACACACACACGGTAGGAGCTCTGTCTGTCTGTCCCTGGTTCAAGCAAAGGACAGCGGACAAATGTACGGCCACCAGACAGCCCTGCAAACCAATCCAGTGGGAGCTCACTCTGTGCTGTCAATCTCTATGTCTCGGAGGAGACCTCAGGAGCTCGGGCCCAGAGGCTTGGAAAATTGTCAGATGTGGTGATGCTCAGGGTCTGCTCTGTAAAGAGAGTCCACAGAAACCAGTGGAGACACAGGCCACGAGAGGTGCTGCCACCTGTCCCAGGATTGCTGCACTCAGCTCCCAGCACTAGCCAGGGACAGGAGCCATGCCGGGTCTGAGTGATGGCTTCCCCCTTGCTCTAGTTTCACCTTGCTGCCATGTAAAAACACCCTAACCAAAATCAACTTAGAGGAGCATATAAGAGTCTATTTGGCTTACACTTCCAGGTCACCGTTCATCATTGCGGGAAGTCAGGGCAGGAACCTGAAGCAGTAATGCTGCTTGATGGCTCCCTCACTCCCAGGGTCATGCTTAGTCTGTTTTCTTTTCTCTTTTTTAACATAATTCCACCTTGATTCTTTGGGAATGTCACATCATGCACCCTAATCCCACTCACCTCTGTTAGCCCCTGCAGCATGACCCCCCAAATTAGTTAAAACAAAAAAACTACCTCACTCCCTCCTCCAACTTTCCAACACCTCTTTGCTCATCTTAGTGGCTTCGGGAGCTGTGGTGTGTCTGGCAGTACACCCCTTTGCCCAATCAACCCCACCCACAAAATGTTCATTGCAATGAGTCATTGGTCTGGTTCAAGGACTCTGGCACAGCATCATTACTGGACCCTCACCGAAACTCCTCTCAGATATTCTGCTTTTGTCCCGAGTCATGGAGATCATGCAAGTATCGTTCCACTGGACCACTTCATGAATTCCAGCAGGTCAGAGATCAAATAGACGTTAAGGTGGGCCATACTAAGGCCCAGGATGTGGGTCTGGGTGGTAGCTGAGCTGCTCAGTCCTCTGGGACCACCCCCTCAGGCAAGGGGTAGAGCCAGTTCTCCCATGCCCATGTTGAAGAGTGGGACCATCTCTCCCACATGTGGGGGGGCAAGGGTGGCTCTCCCACAGGTGGGGGTGGGACCATCTCTCCTGCTGCAGTGTCCAGTGAGGGGCGGGGCCAGCTATTCCAGGGCCGGTGAGGGGCGGGGCTGGCTCAGTAGGGTTCTCAGATTTCAGCATGCATTGTTCTTATGACCCCCTGGGGTAACAAGGGCCATGGACATCATCACAGACCTCAGCTATAGCAGGAACATGGACACAGACATGTCCTCTGGCGGCAGCTCAGGCTCAGATGTCATCATGGCCCCAGGTGGCAGGGCAGGTCACTCAGACTGACATGGTCCCTGTGGCAACGTGGCCCTCAGACACCAACATGGACCCAGGTGATGGCCCAGAATCCTAGCATTGGCATGGCCTTCGATGGTATCAGGAGCCACAGACACCAACTCAGACCCTGGCTGCATTTAGGCCACAGACCCAGACATGGTCCTTGACAGCAGTCCTGGCTTGGACAACACTGCAGTCCCAGGTGACAGTGCCGGTCTCTCAGATCAGTGTAGCTTGTTTTTTTTATACGGCTGGTTTTCTTATATTTCCTAGGGATTGCACTACACACAGTAGGCTGCTTCCTCATGCATCTATTAGCAATTGAGACATGCCAACAGGCCAGCCTGGTCTAAGCAAATTCCTCCCACATGACTGTAGGCTGTGTCAAGCTGACAATTAAAGCTAATGATAATACTGCTGGGCCAGGTGGGGTGGTACTGGCACAGTGCCCACCAGCTATAGACATTGGCTTCCTGTGGAGACACTTCCAATGTCTCAGCTGGACGTATTACGTATTATAGACCTGATGTCCCTGTTCTGAACTCTTCCAGTGGTGTGGGCTTTGTTAGCTGATCATGTAGAGATGGTGTGTTTTTAGAACTCAGAGTGACTGTTATCTGGGGGTGAGTGTGCTTGGGCATGGATGGAGGGGTTCTGATGCGGAAGGGCAGGCTCTCCGTCACAGAAGGTGTCTATGCAGATATCAAGGTCGAGTTGCTTGGACCTGAGTATACTCTGCTCGCCATAAACACAAGTAGCACTAGTAGTAAACACTAGTAGTACCTCTTCCCTTTGCCTGGGGCAGCCATCTTGTTAGTCACTCAGTATATTTGTATATTTGTCCTGCATAGGCCCCATTATAACATAACTCTACTTAGATGCCAGGCCCACCCAACTGATGTGTTTTGCGAGACTGATTCCCCCTCCTGAAATGAGACTCTCTTGGCATCATCCTGATGGAATTTTAAGACATCAATATTTTAGGCAAAACTTCTAGAAACATGCTAGAAAGAAAGAAGAAAGAAAAAAAACCTATCCCAAATCAGATCAATGTTATAGAACATATGTCCAGCCAAAGAATTGATTGTGTTTGGGGAATCTAAGTTTCTGTGTGTATGTATGTGTTCATGTGTGTGCTGGAGGCCAGAGGTCAATCTCTACTGCCTTTCTTTGGGAGCTTGTTGTTTGAGATAAGGTCTCTCATTGGCACCTGGGCTCACCAGTGGGTCCCAGGGATCCTCCTATTTGCATCTCCCCACTGCTGGGATTCAGAGCTCCGGCTGCCAAGCCTGACTTTGTACATGGTGCCTGGGGTCAAACACATCCTCCTGCTTCACTGGCTGAGCATCTCCCCAGCCCTAGATGAAAGTTACTTTTGTGTCTTTCTAGCCACTTGCTTGTTTTTTTCTTTGTTTTTTTGAGACAAGGTCACACTATATAGCCCTGGTTGGCCTGGGGCTCGCTATGTAGTAGATAAGGCTAGCCTTGAACTCTGCCCCCAAGTACTGAAATTAAAGGCGTGCATCATCATGCCTGGCTTTCTGCCAGTTTTTTTTTTCTGAGGACATACTCCAATAAATCCAGGAAGGTGAGGAAAAGAGACACAGGGTCCAGAAAGCAGCCATGTTATCATGAGCTCAGTATGAAAAAGGATTCTAGTCTGAAGGACCAGTTGGGTGACCTGTACCCATCAGCACTTAGAATAGCAGAGTGAAGAAGCTGGCTTCCTACCTTCTATCAATGTGGAAAAACAAAGTATACTAATAAAGTCAGGAGAAGCAAAGAGTTATAAAAGAGTAGCCAGCACATACATGAAACATCTTAGTGTGATTTTGACAACTGAAAGAGTGTAAAAAAAATCCATGTGAAGGGGGACTCGCGGATGATCCCCCTCCAGTTGCTAGTCTTCATGGTGTAAGATCGCATTCCCTTCCTGGACAGGAAAAGGAACAATGCAGATGGTCCTTTATGACTTATGATAGTTTGACTTATGATTCCTCATCATTATAGCTTTTGGCAGAGACTGTACTTTGAATTTTGACCTTTCTGGATTTAAAATGTAAGGTAGATACTTTGCTGTGATGTTGGATAGTGGCTGACAGCTGCCTAGTGCCCAGCCAGCCATTTGACTGTGAAAGCCATTTGTGCATTACAGCTTATTGTATTGCCAGCATTTTTTTCTCAACCATAAGTCATTTTATTTTTCTGGTATAAAAACCCTATATGGTAGCCACAGCTAGAGCCTGGATCCACAGCACAGGGACTCTGGTGTGGTTTTTCATAAGATGGCAAGTGAATTACAGATAGGGAGATTTGGAGAATTAGGTCTTTTTCCAGAGGTTGGGGATCAAGTAGGTGTAGCTCTTGGAGATGGAATCAGGGTAGTCTTGGTGAAGTTGGCCAGGGTGGCAGTGCAGCCCCTGGCTGATGCAGAGCACTTAGTCATCAGTACCGGGTAACAGCAACAGTTTCTTGTGCATAGGGACAAAAATGATTCCAGCTCCTCTGGGGCCAGGGAAGGGCTCACCAGCACAGAGCCATTGGGGCAGTCACCTTGTGTGGGATGGTGTGAGGCTTGCCAATCTTGTTCCCTAAGTACCCTCCCCACACAGGGACAATGGAAAGCTTGGCCAAGATGATGTCCCCTCAGATGGCAGTGGCTACCACCTTAGAGCACTTAACACAGAGACCAATGTAACCACTGTAGTCCCCAATAGCAACAAAAGCCTTAAACCCAGATCATTGGCCAGGCTGAGTCTGCTCCTGTACTGGCATGATCTTTAGAACCTCACCCTTAAAAGATGTTCCCAAGAAAAAGACAGTGATTTCAAATTCTTTGATGGGCAGGGAGAACAGGCAGGTTTCCCTGACCTTCATGTCTTTGACCAGGTGGCGCAGCTCGGTGACAGGAATTCTTGGTCCTCTGCTTTACCCCCGCTAGCCCCACAGCCTCAGTCTCCTAAGCCACTGCCTAGACCACCCCCACAACACAACCCTTGAGACTGCTGCCATATCCTCTGTGGAAGCCACTACAGCTCCCAAGCCCTCCGCTACACCAGTATCCCCCACCATTTGCTGTTTTCCCAAGGAAGGAAAAGCCAGCAATTTGTTTTTGGTGTTGTGCTTTGTGTGTTTATACCCCAACACATATGAATACATGAAGTGTTTGACACTTTATTTGTAAAATGGTCTTAATGTTATATGGTTTTGCTAACCGTGGGCTAATGTGAATACTGTAAATTCAGGCTAGGCCTGGCCATCATATTTGGTATTCATGATAATTAGTGTCAACCTCACAGGAGCTGGAACCAGCTTTCAAGTACACTGTGAGGGCTTACTTAAATGAGGTGAGCCTCTGGTCATATCTACGATTTACTTCTGTGCTTAGGTTAATTAAGGTGGGGAGACTCATCCTAAAGGATGGTGACGTCATTTCCTGGGCTTGGGTCCTGGCTCCAGATGCCTCTTGCCTTCGTGCCTTCCCTGCCATGGTCTGGGGACCAGAATAAACACTCTCTTCCTTTAAGATGCTTTTGCTGCGATATTTCATCACGGCAACAAAACAAATAACCAATATAGTCTGTTAAACATACACAGTAGCAAATGCATTCTTGACTTGTAATATTTTTAATCTACAGTGAGGGCTTGTCTGTATAACCCCATTGTAAATAGTAGCGTCTGTGTTTATAATATCATAATAAGAGTTTACTGGCTGTGGAACTACAGGCAATTTCAGGGGTGACGAAGTGACAGGTTCAGAAGGGAGAGTAAGACACACCTTCTCTGGTCCTTATATTTTGTAGCTCCCCCCTCTCTTCTTCCACTTCTTGTTTTTTTCTTTAGGTTCTATCACTGTTCAATAGACTGAATTTTTTGTCTGCTGATTTTTGTCCACATTTTGTGTCCTCCAAATAGTAGAGCAAGCCCGGTGAGCCCAGGGTGTTGTGTTGTGTTTAGTGCAGGGCGTTTGTTGCATGTCACAATTGCCCACCGCTCATTGAGTGAATGAGCTCTGAGCCAAGAGGAGGGAGAGAGTGCAGCCTTGGCCCACCCAAGAGCTACAACACTGAGTTCAGGCCTCACTTTGTCCCCTGATCCACTGCTGGCCAAGCAGAAATGGAGGTGTCTGCACACGATTCCAAGCCATTAAGGAAAGCTGAAAGAGCTAAAAATAATACAACTAACACAATTAAAGGGATGATGGAGGAAGTGGAAATGACTTGACTTCTCTTTCATCCTGGGACATGGAGTAAAGATTGTCTAAAATTGGTCAATCCTGAAGCAGCAGTTAAAAGCATTTTATTTAGAAATATGGTGGCTACAACAAGTTCTGAAAATATAAACCGTTAAAATAGTCTCTCCTGAGAGCTGGGTGCGGGACGGGCAATGGTCCTTTTTCATTTAATATCAGTCTACATTGCCTTAATATTTTTATTTTGTGTGTTTATTACTTTATAATTTTAAAAATGTGGGGGGAAAGCTATGTCCGCAGACTTCAATATCTTTGTTTCCTATAAAAATGTCTTCACTTATTTATGATTTAGTATTATGCCACTGGACTTTATAGAGGGTCAATATAAAAAATGGCCATCTGAAGAGCACATCTGTATTGTTTGAAAACTACAATAAAAGGCATTCATGCCCATTATGTCCCCCAATGTCCCCTAGATGAGGATTCATGATGCAAACTTCCAGAACTTCACACCTGAAGAAAGTTTGCCTTGACAGGGGAAAAATATCCACCAAGAAGATGAAGGACAAAAGGTCGGCTTCTTCCTATAAACTTTTTTTATCAAGTTAGAAAAAAAAACCCTCTGAATATTCCAATGGAGAAGAGGGAATCTCTCACCAAAGAAGAAAACTAAAACAGCTAAATAAAACATGTGATTAATCTTCTTCTAGCAATAAATAAATAAATAACCCTGCAGAGGAAAAGAAACAAATAGACAAGCATGATGGGTAGAAAAGATATGGGCCCTGCAGAGGCTCTGGAGATGGAGGTGCTACCTTCCATTGGCCAACTGGATAACATAACCAAACTGTGTGTGTGTGTGTGTGTGTGTGTGTGTGTGCGTGCGCACATGCGTGTACGCCTATGTGGACACCTGTGCATATCTATCCAGAGGTCAAAGGAGGATGTTAGATGTCACTATCATTCTCGATGTTATTTTTTGAGACAGGATATCTGTACTGAGAGGTTCTGTGTGTCAACTTGACACAAGATGGAGTCATCAGAGGAAGGAGCCCCAGTTGAGAGAATACCTCGATGAGATCCAGCTGGAAGGCATTTTCTCATTTAGTGACCAATGTGCGAGGGCCCGGCCCATGATGGGTGGTACCATCCTGGGGCTGCTAGTCCTGGGTTCTATTTTTAAAAAAAAATGCAGGCTAAACAAGCCATGATAAGCAAATCAGTAAGCAGCATCCCTCCATGGCCTCTTCATCAGCTCCTGCCTCCAGGTTCCTGCCCTGTTTGAGTTCCTGACCTGATTTTCTTCAGTGATGAACAGCAATGCTGAAGTGTAAACTAAATAAATCCTTTCCTCCCCAACTTACTTTTTGGTCATGGTGTTACAACACAAAAATAGAAACGACAGTCTCTCCCTGACCCTGAATCTCTCCATTATAGCTGGATTGGTTGGCTAGTGGGATCTGCCTGACTCTGTCCCCCAGTGTTGGGGTTACAGGTACACAAAGCTACAACTGGCTTTAAAATGGGTCTTGGAGATTTGAACTCAGATCCTCTTACTTTCATGGCAAATGCTCTTAACCACCAAGACATTTCTCTAGAGCTCTCAAAACTTTTTTTAAAGATCCCTGTGCAGGACTGGGTGTACGCTTGCCTCAGTGGGCATACATAGCATGAGTCTGAGTGTCACCTTGCCAAGCAGAAGTTCATATCTATGTGTTCTGTTTTATTTTTGAGATGGGTCTTACTATGAAGCCCTGGTTGGCCTGGAACTTGTTACGTAGACAGAATAGTCTTGAAATCATAGATATCCACCTGCCTCTGCCTCCTTCCCAAGTGCCACCATGCCTGGCCTATCCATGCGTTTTTTTTTTTAAGCAGGTCAGTGGGTTCATGGCTCGGAGTTTAGGCATTTTGAAAGCTAGAGGACTTTGCAAACTCATTTAACGTATAACGTGTGAGTTAGGATTAATATAATAATAATTAATCATGGGACTTTTGCTGAAGAAAGGCCCTTAGAGGACGAGAAGTAGGAATAGGTCCCTGAGTTGTAGGCAGGAAGTGGGCAGCAGTGAACTCAGGCTGGGTGGGCAGTGCACTCTGGCCTGGGCACCCTGACCAAGACCCTGGGGGTGAGTAGAAGTGCCGAGAAAGATTCTCTCTGACTCTTACTGACCCAGGACCTGTGCTGGGCCATGGAAATCCCCAGAATAGCAAGATAAACATGACCATTGAATCTCCTAGGCAGAGCCAAGTGGCAGTCCTTCTGGCTCCAGAGCACAGCGGCAAGGAGGGGCTTCAGAGCCAGGGTGTGGGTATATGACATGGCAGGGACTGGAGGAACTCTCCTGGGCACTGTGAGAAAGCACCTTTCTGTTCATAGGTTCATTTCCTGAGACTTCTCATTCTGAGTCTAGGACAGTAGCTCCCCACTCTTCAGGAGACTCCTGATTTCATTCCACAGGGTAGCAGTCAGGGGATAGGGGCTGGAAGGAAGGGTCTGACTGGAACGAAAAAGCTTGGCCATTTATATGAGGGGGCATTTGTGTTCCTCTCACTCTACTAGATAGTGTGTCTTTCAAATTCCTGCCCACCTGGAACCTCTGTGTGTGACCTTGCTTGAAGACAGGGACTTAGAATATCTAGTCACTTAACCTTAGATTTATTGTCATAATTGGAATCCATGCTGATCCAATAGTTCTCCTTCTCAGAGAACACGGCACATACAGACACGCCTAGGGAAAATGTCATGTGACGACAGAGGGAAAGACTGGAGGATGAGTTCAAGCAAAGAATGCTGGGAAACTCCAGCAAAGTCTAGAGCTTGGAAGAGTAACCAGGTAGGATTCAAACTTAAGAGCCCACATAGGGAACAAAGCCTCCCCTTGAGTTTGGACTTCTGGCTTGCAGAACTGGGAGCAATAACTTTCTATTTAGGGATACTCCCTCATATGTGATTTCACGTACACACGGTCAACCCTGATTTGAAGATATTAAGTGGGAAATCATGGAAATAAACCATTCTAAGTTCTAAATTGCACACCATTATCAGCAGTGTAATGAAATCTCTTCAATTTCCCATTCTCTCTGATTTGGGATACAAATCATCTCCCTGTCTTGAGTATCCACTCTGTATGCAATACCAGCCCATTAGTCACTTAGCAACTGCCAAGGTTTATTAGATCTATTGTTCCAGCGACATAAGATTTTATTTTATATAATAATGGCTTCCATCTTTAAAAAATTACCAAAGTGTATTTGTATAATTGCTCTATTTCATTATTTCTTATTATTAATCTTTTGCTATGCCTAATCTGTAAGTTAAAGAACATAGGTATGCTTGTAGAGGAAATAACACATGGACATGGAACTTGGTATCCTCATCCTCTGTGGAGCTTGGGTAAGGGGCTCAACCATGTTAAAACCTCCCATGCATTGTCTTTTGTCATGAAGCCCAGAAAATGAATTTACTTTTCCAACAATCTTAGGATGGACTGAGAGCTCCCACTAACATGTCTGTCTTTGGGGCTGCATCAAAGGGGGCTGCATCACAGGAAGGACCCCATTCTCTGAGCTGGCTGCTAAAGTGAGCAGAGGCAGCACACAATACAAGTCATAGAGGCTCCTCTCTAGGAATTTTATACCATAGGTGGCCAAAATGCTACCTGTAGCATGAAAGGTAGTTTGGCCCTGTCTAAACAAAGTCATCAAGTGAGCAGGTGTCACAATGTCATTACAGCCCATCTGATATCCAGGGAGGCTAGAAGATGCCCAGCAACTTTCCAGGCTTTGATGTGGCCATGCCCCTTTGACCTTTGCCATGGCATGTCTCTTTGACATGAAATGTCACTTTGGCCTTTGCCAGGCCCTATGAGAGCCACCTGTCACTCTCGGCTAGAGGGATTCAGTGTCATCATTCAGCCCCTTTGCTTTCCACTCTACTTGGCGAAATGAGCAAGAACAACTGGGTTATTCTTGGCCACAGTTTGGGAAACTGTATCACTACTTAACTCATATGAACAGTAGAAGCAACCCAACATTTACCAGTGGAGAATTTAGGTTGGAATTGCAATCCCATGCGTCAAAGCCAAGCAGGTGCATCACTGCCATGGCGATAGGCAGAGGTGACCCTTCAGAGCTGTTGTATAGCAGCTATGCTGTGTGAGAAGGATGTAGGATAGTCATCACCTCCCAGTTTTCCAGAAATGCCAGACAGGCAGATTGTCTGCACTATCTGACCACTGAGCCGGCAGAATGACACACAAGGAGGTAACTCAGTGCAGCAAAGGTAATCGTGTACATAGAGGGGCTATCAGGAGGCCTGGAGAAACAGTGGTTCCATCTGTGTTTCCTGGCAATGCAGGTGCCCCAAACCACAGGAACATATGATCCCACCAAGTCCACAATTCAGACTGGAAAATGCAGGAGAAAAATGTGTCTGTTTGCACAGACATGACTACAATAACCATGTGGTATATCCAGTTAATAGCAAACTACTCAGTCATAGGAAGAAAAAAGGGCTGATCTATGTCACACCATGGATGAAGCCTGTAGGCAATCCGCCAGGTATCAGAAGCCTCATTCCAGTAAGTGATGTTGTCCCAAAGGAATAAGATGGAGAGTGATAAAACAGGACACCCACCATCATCCTGTGGTCTCTGCAAAGGTATGCACAGACTCCTGCACCTGCACACGTAGGTGTGCATTCAACAGACACACACACACACACACACAAGATAGGACCACATGAGCTAATTCGGTGAACAAACTCCGTGCCTGTGATCTGACGGCTAGATCTCTATCTTGCACGTGGCAGCAGCTATACAGATGAACATCTGCGCCCACCCACCTGTACACATTCTGGATGCCATCGCAGCCAGTTTTCTGTTTGTTTGTTTGTTTGTTTGTTTGTTTGTTTGTTTGTTGTTGTTGTTGTTGCTGTGGCAAGCTGTTATTGGACTATGTATCAATACAATGGTTCTGAAAGTGTCTGGGATGAACCTCAATAAGGATCCTTGGGAGATGGGGGGGACAAAGCACCATCTCCTTCAGCAGCGTGTTTAGGCACCAGCTCTGTGGCATTGGCTCAGCATTAGCATGCATGGAGGGTCCAGGCAAGGGGGCAGTGTGATGATTGGAATGAAGATGTCCATCATAGACAATTAGATTTGAATGCTCGGCTCCCCGTTGGTGGAACTGTTTGGCAAGGATTAAATATGGTCTTGTCAGAGGAGTGCCACTGGGGATGAGCTTTAAGGTTTCAAAAGCCCATGCTATTCCCAGTTAGTCCTCTTACTCTCTACTTCCTGCCTGTGGATCAGATGTGAGCTCTCAGCTGCTGTTCCAGCACCATGTCTACCTGCCTGTTGCCACACTACCCACCACGATGGTCATGAACTCACCCTGTGAAACCGTAAGCCCTATAAGCTCTTTTTTTTCTATAGGTTGCCTTAGTCATGGTGTTTTGTCACAGCAACAGAAAAATAACCAAGGGAGCATCATATCATGGGAAATTAACAGTATGCCCTGGGCCAAGCAATTTGAGTTCCAAGGTGTAGGGCTAGGGTGGGTATCAGATTTGCGGGGTCACAGCCTTGTTTTTGCCAGCCTCCTTCACAGTGGGCTCCAAGAAAGGCTTGGCAGCAGTTAGATAGAGTGCAGTGAGAACACAGTCTCGTGGTTGAGACAAGAGGTCTGGTGTCCTAAGGCCACTCGGCACACACTCTGTCTGAAGCTGGGCTTTCTCTCCACTGCTTTTACCTTTGATCTGGAGTTTGAGATGAAAAACACATTTCTGGCATATTTAGGAACACAGCTCACCCAAAGTAAAGGTAGGACCCCCAAGTTCTCCTTTGGAGAACCTCTGAATTCCACAGGTTGATGTACAGACTAGTGAGGAAAGCTTCCAGAGCAGCTCCAGACAGGAAAGAACTGAGCCTCAGCAATAGTGGGGCTGATAATAAGGATGATGGTGGTACCACATCAGCTCTCTGATGTGACTGGTATGAGCCACCAGGCCTCCTGAAAAGCTATTGGGACTGTCACTCAGAGTAGTTGCTGGGAACACAGAAGAGCTAGTCACAGTCACCAAAATTCCCAAAATGAGAAGACTGTGACAGCGGGCCTTCTTGGCCTTCAGGGAAGACAGAGGGCTCAGAGCCAGGGCAGTGATGCTCGGTGACCATAGACCTGAAGTATTAAGGGAGAAGGTTCTGGTCCAGGAATACTTGTGCCTCTGCTCAGTCAGCCAGCTGCCACAAGCATCAGGGGACCAAGCATCCAGAGAGTCTCCTCTCCCTCTGTGGGCCAGCAAGAGCAGTAATAATAATAACAATAACAATAACAATAATAATAATAATAATAATAATACCCCATTCAGTAATAGTGAGATGTGCCCATGGGAAAGATCCTGTCCACATCTCTAAAACCAGACTAGAGCACACTTGGGCTACAACTCAGCTTGGGGTTTGGTTTGCAGAAGCCACACAGCCAGCCACAAGCCTGAGCTGTTTCCTGAAAGATAATTATTTTATACTTATCAAAATAAGTGGTTCACTGGAAGGCTCTTATTTTATACCCAATTTCAGGTTTTTCCTATTATGTGGTGTGTTCTTAGATGAGAGTGGAAGCATTGCTTCAAAAGCAAAAATCCTGTGGGTAACCTCAGCTTTACCCTCGTGGGCCTCAATTGTGTGCAGCTCCCATGTTCTGGTCATGACCCCAGCCACCCTGAGTCCAAGGGGCTGGGAAGATGTGCTAGGGAAGAGGAGGTACCAAGTGTGGGGGAGAGCCATTGTGTCCTACCCCGTCCAGACATTGCTCTGTGTCCCTCTGCTGGCCCTTAGTCTCCCAGGGGTCTTCAAGGCCATTGAAAACCTGCTGGTTGGTGCTAAGTGGCCCCACTCCCCTCCTTGGGAGCAAGTTGTTCTTCCTTGCAGGTCTGCTTGGAGTCTCTTGAACTTGATGACAGCCATCTAGGAATTTGGAGCAAAGGAGCCTGTGGCCTGACAGGGCCTGCACTGGAGTTGGGGGAGCAGCATTGGTTGATAGTTGAACCTTCAGTGCAAGCAATCCAATCCATCCTCCGTCCCTTCCCCCCTGATCTGTCATCCACCGTTATAAAAGGGTTTGGGTTCTGGGGCCCTGGCATCTAAGACAGTCATCTACAGGAGCCCCGGGGGCAGTTTTTGAAGCAAAACAAGAAAGAATTTAGGAACAGGGCAGTTTCAAAGACCAGAATAATGAATCCAACCGAAATGTGAGATATTGATTTAGCATCACCTGAGAGGGGCTCTAGATGGTCCATAGAAACATGTTTCCAGTTTAAATACTCCTAATGGATATATGCCAGTTTTAACTGACTTTCCCCACATACCTCCAAGTCTCTCCTTTAGACCGCATTGTGTGGCTGTATGTCATGTGGCAAATGGGGTTGAAGGCACGTCATCGCCACTTTCCAGATAAGCCTTCCAGCTAGGCTATGACTGGCCTGTATTTTCCCATGCTGGGTCCCAGGGTCTGGGCTGTTCCAAGAGGTGAGAGGTGGCTGAATCAAAGAGCATTCCTCTTTGAACAGGGCAGCTTTTCCCAGTGCTGTCTGAGATTGGTGCTCAGCTTGGAGTCATCTGTCAATTTAATTTTTATAATAATTTAACCTCTCCTTTTCTGGGGGGGGGGAAGCCCAGAGCAAGGAAATGAGCCAGAGACTGCTCTGAACTTCTCTCCTATTAACCCACTTAACCCTACAACAAATCATGGTGGTATCCACATTCTGTAAAGGAGGAAAGTGAAGCATTTAGCTACACCTACTTATAAAATAAACCACTAAGAGCACATGATAGCGTCCCACGAAGCACCATAAGCACCACAACGTATAGAAACCCATTGAGTATTGTGGTGGTTAGCATGAGAATGGCCCACTTAAGTTCATACATTTGAGTGCTTAGTCACCAGGGAGCAGAACTGTGTGAAAGGATTCTAAGGAAAAGGACATGTGGTCTTGTTGCTGGAGGAAATGTGTTACTGGGCATGGGTTTTGATCTCTCTCTTCTCTCTCTCTCTCTCTCCCCTCTCTCTCCCCTCTCTCTCCCTCTCTCCTCTCCTCTCTCTCTCTCTCCTCTCTCTCTTTCCTCTCTCTC
>LOJH01035594.1:0-15728 GCA_001685095.1 Ellobius talpinus | reverse complement strand
TAAATCACTGCTTGGTCCATTAGCTCTAGCTTCTTATTGGCTAACTCTTACATAGTATTTTAGTCCATTTCTATTAATCTGTGTATTGTCATGTGGCTGTGGCTTACCAGCTAAAATTCCTTCTGGTTCCGGCGGGGCTCCATGGCTTCTCTCTGACTCCACCTCCTTTCTCCCAGCATCCAGTTTAGTGTTCCCCACCTAGCTCTGTTCCCCTATAGCTCTGCTATAGGCCCAAAGCAGTTCCTTTATTAACCAATGATATTCACAGCATGGAGAGGGGAAATCCCTTATCAGGGAACAGTGCAGCTGGGTAATGAATAAGATCTAAGTTCGCCAGCTACATAAACAATACACTGGATTATTAAACCAATCTGTAGTATTTGAACGATACAATTAAAGACTTCTATTGCTTTTAGGTGTGTTCTTAATCTGTGTAAACTAGTTGGTAGATAACACAGATCAACCCAAGGAAAACAAAAGGGAGCATTCTGAAAATTTATGAGGTAAAACTGTTAATCCCTTAGACCCACAAGGTAGAAGGAGGGACCTTGAAGAAGGACTTCCTACAGCAGGACCTGACTCCCCCATGTTGTAGTCTAACCTCTATATGCTCACTATGATGGGTGTACACTGCCCCTAAATAAATACATGCATTCATAAATATAATATTTTAAAAGAACTAGTCCTTATTCTGGGTGGCTACTATTCCCAGATAAAATATCAGAGTTCTATCAGTTAGCAAAGAAGGTAGAGTAAGAATATTGAGGAAGCAGACTATCACCTGTCCCAGTTCTCAAGATGTTCTTACCCATGTTTGAATAACACTGTGATTCCTGATTTTAAAATAACCTTACTAAAACTCACCATCTATATTTTGTGGGATGCAGAAAATTTAAACCTGTGTAGTTTGACTTTTTTTAACTCCAGCCCCCACACCTCTGTATACATTGGGGTTCACCTCAAACTGCCAGAGTTATTCCATTTTCCAAGTCAGTGGCACCAAGTAAAAAGTGGAACTTACACTTTAACTTTGAACTATATTTATTGTGTCCCAGATACCAAGGCCATTCAATGTGTTTACACCTTACTTCTGAAATGGCTCACCATCTTTCTTTCCTAATAAAGACATCACCATCTACATCTGAAACCAACCTTTACAAGGTCCTTCATGCTGCATGCTGTTAAACTTCATTGTCTTCTTCCTGAAAGGAGTAGTTGTCACCCAATAGATACAACCTTTTCTTTCAACTGTATAACATCTATACAGACTGTCTTCTGGTTGTCTATATAACTGATCTAAAGTGTTGAATCACCTGGTTGCTACAACTCCATGGCCATTTGAACGGCTTTTCGCTATTTACAGGGCCATTATTGCTCTCATCATGTCAAACTGGGTCCCATTCTCCTCAGGGGATGGTAAGTGGCCATGTTGTCAGTCAATATTCTTCCTCAAGCAAGAAAGGATTGCTGAAAAAATGGCAGTTCTTTCAAGATACTGCACAAATCACATGTCATAGCTGGCTCACTAAGTGTTCCTACAGAGCATTTTGCACTAGCTCTGTGTGCTATCTTGAGAACACAGACCAAAAACTCGGTGGGAAGTCAGGCCTGGGTGCTTTACAGTTGCTAATGGATTTGATTGCTTTAACAACCTTTCCCTCAGACACTGCAGTGTGACATTCTCACTTTCCCCCATAAAAGCTCTCTCCTCCTGTAATCATATTTGCTTCTGTGTGATTAGCATCATAACCATCATTATTCTGTAAGCCAAGTCATAGTGAAGCTGCAACTTAACATGCATAAGGGTTTGGATTAGAAAACTAGCATCTTAAAGAAGTGCTTTTGTGGAAGAAGTTAAGATGGAACTTTCAGTGCTGATTTGTATTTCAGATTATGAACTCAGGGGAGGATGCTTTCCCTGCTGGTTATTCTACTCTAGATCCTGAGAGATAGCTTATTGTGGACCTGTAATGAAGCCTGTCTAGTAGTTGTCCTCTCTGCCTTGCTGTGCTTTGTCTCAGTTGATTTCCTGTGGAGCACCCAGAATCAACAGCCTTGGGCCACTTGGGAGAGTGAGAATTTCTGACTTTGTGTCAGGACCCATTTTCTTTTTGGTAAGACCTCACTGTTGCAGGAGAATTGCTCACACTGCCACTCTGCTGGGCCAATAAAGGCACCTTCAGTCAAGGATGGAGTCAACTATTTGCTGACTGGGGTGAGCCATAGAGAAAACTGAGGAAGTTGGATAGAGGGACAGGAGGAGAGAAGGACAGGAGGAGAGAAGAAGGAACTGAAGGAGGTTTCTTGGGCTTTTGGACCAGGAAAAGCTGGAGAGTAGGGTCAGCAGAACATGCCCCTGCTGTTCCTTGGATTTATCAGGTTTTTAACCTCCATTTCTGACTCCCGAGGTTTATTAATACTAAAGCAATTTAGATAAACACTATACCTTGCCATTGTGTAAAAGAAAATATGGAAGTAGAAAACTGATGTGAAATAGAAACAATTTATGAGAGCATACAGATATTTTCATAATAAGGAGAATTATTTCCATAATTTTCATAAAATGTTTTCATAATTTTTAGAGGATTACTCCTAAAGCACAAGAACTGTCTGCCTATCCTCCACCAGTCAGGCAGGGTATTATTTTCATAAATGGATATTAAGATGTTAAACTCCTTTCCAGGTTAAATAGAAAAATATTTTTCAACATGGATTTTAGAAACTTGATGCTGTGTGATCTCCAAAACTAAAACTTGGCTCCATTTATTTTAAGTATTATCTCTTTGACCATGACTATCAAAGTTGGGAAGACAGCTTGATCTGTCCAATACGATTAATACTATAAATTGAGAACACTTGCTAGCTAAGTACCTCTCTTTCTGACTGCTTTCTTTTTATTGATTTGTAAAATGTAGCATTCTTTGAGCTGGCTTGCACTAAATCTGTGAGTGTCTAAATCCGAATAGTGATTCTTCCCAGGGGAGACAGATCAAGGACGCTTCTCAGGGCTTTTAGGAATAAAAAACAGGAAAACAACAACAAAAAAAACGCCTTTTTGAGAGTTTCATCTAATGACATATAAAAGGCCCATTCAGCTTTAAGTTTCAGTGCCTTTCTTTTCAGTGGATTACACCTAAACACAAGAGAGCTGTCAGTCCTCCTCCAGACAGGCAAGGCAATGGAGTTGTATTAGCAAATCAATAAATATAACATTAAGCTTTTTTCTGCTTCTGTATTTTGGGCTTCTTTGTCTTGCTCACTTTCTTTCTTTCTTTTTCTTTTCTTTTCGTGTTTATGAAGGGTCCCACTAAGTAGTCCTGACTGTTCTGAGACTTGCTATGTAGACCAGCCTGCCTCTGTCTCCTGAGTGTTGGGAGTAAAGGCAGGCTCTACCATGTCAGGCATTTGCTCACATTTCTTAAGTGTGATCCTTCTTTAGATTTATCAGCAGAACATCTCTAAAAAAACAAATTACTCTCCAACGACCTTTGTCCCACACCTGCCCCCATACTCTCTATTAAAGAGCATCTGTATTCATTCTGCCTCTTTCCCCTTGGAAGTCTGTGACCATTCTGGTCACCCTATGTGTCATATTTCAAACCCTAAGGTTTACCAAAGTAGCCCACAGGCAGTCTGTCTTCCCTTGCTGCCTCTACTCTTTCGACCACTGGCACTGCGCTGAGCTTTCCTAGCTTCCAAATTTTCCCAATCTAGTCAAACTCTTGCAGGATACAGATAAGGAAGCAGCCCCAGAAAAGAAAGTAAGTTAGGGAGGAGGTCCTGTTACAATTATACTCTAGTCATCCACTTCTTCATTCCACCTAGCAAGCAAAGAGAAAACACTCCAGAATGGCAAGCAACAAACAGTTGCTTTGTGCTATTTTCATCTAAGAAGTCAAATAAAGGGTAGAGTAGTGGCACGCCTTTAAACCCAGCACTCTGGAGGAAGAGGCAGTTAAATCTCTGAGTTCGAGGTCAGCCTGTTCTACAGAGTGACTTCCAGGCCAGCCAGGGCTACACAGAGAAACCCTGTCTCATGCCTTGCCCAAAAATGTCAAATAAAGAAGAGGTGAGTGATCCTGTTCAGTTCCCACATCCATTTCGCTGCCCTCAAATGCCCTCTTTTGTTGTTAGTTAAGATTGCCTAGGTAGTGGAATTGTTATAAGAACTAAAATCATACATGCAAAGTAGCTGTCACATAGCATGTGTAAATGAAGAGCAGGCATTAATAGTATAGTTACTTCTCTGGAACTTAGCGTGTTATCTTTCAGTGCTATGGTTTCTGATTGGTCTATAAACCAAGAAAATTGAGATTTATGGCTCTGAATACCAACCAGTTCAAGGTGAGTTTGCCTGGTTTGTCACCATAGTGTCATTTTTGTATGTTAATTGATTGTTATTTGGCTGTCCTTTGTGCCCCTCTTGAAAACACAGAGTGCAAAACAGAGGATGGGGTATGAGGTTTATTTTAAGCTCAAGTCTGGAAAATACTATTCTTAGCTTTTACTTTTATAATCCAACTGGCATAAATGAAAGAGAAAAATGGTCTTAAGAAATGATTATTTTTCTTGGATAAGTTCACTTCTTGAGAATTCACAAACAAATTTTCCTTACTTATAATTGACGTGGTAGATTTCTACAGAGAGATCTCAACAGAAGGAAATATCTGTTTTGGAAAAATAGAGGCATCGCTGGTGGCATTGCCTGGTTTCATGATTCAGTTACTTCCCACTTAGTTTCTATACCTTTCCCCAGGGTATTCTCCAAGGCAATGCTTATGTTTGGGGCTGGACCATCAAAGCTCAGTTCATTTATATCTACCAAAAGTTTGATTTCCCAAATCTCAATTGCAAACCTTAATTTCTTCCTGAAGGCATACACAGCTTCTCCTGGGTTTTTGTCTTAGAGATTTTAGTATCCTTCCTCTTCCAATGTTCCTTGGATTTTGAATTTCACTCCCTCTTCTCTCAAATGCTTTGCAACCTTTGAGTATCAGTTCTGTCTTATTAGAGGTTAATCAATTAACCACAGACTGCCCAGGTAAAATTTCACAAGATCCAAGAGTGTAAATGTAGGCACAACAACCCTAGAGTTTGAGGGTTTGAGTTTTCTGCTCTCTTATTCAGAAATTTCCACGCTAAGCAGGAACTGCCTGACTGATGAAATAGGGAACAACTTCATAGGGGAAACTGCAGTGAACTTTGGGTGATGGACAGGATTTTGGCAGAAATAAAGTGGCATAATATGAGTGGGCCATATCGGTAGAAAAGCACAGGATACATGTGGGCCGGCAGACTTGGTTTGCCTTGAGAAAGAGATTGTCTTAAGGAGCTATTACCAGAAGAAAAGGATTTGAACATGCTTGGAATTATGCTAAAGATGACCTATTTGATAAGATGGACTTGTGTTTTAATTTAGTAATTCATTGAAGGGCTCTTCTTTCTACTTTTGTTTACTTCCTTCCATTTTCCTCCCTTTTTGAATAGTACATGTATTTCTACATGTACAAAAATAAAATTGATATCATCTAAAAATAATGCCATTCAAACTCTCCTAAACAGAGCTGATTAATGGTCACACAGACACACTTCAAGACTTTCACCCTTGAAAACATAATCATTTAAATAATTTCATGTGGAGAAAGGTGGAGTTCTAAGGCTCATGCCATTGTGCAATCCCTTCTCTTCCACAGTTTACCTAAAACCACGACAGGGTCTTTCTCCTTGATTAACTTATTTTACCTGGTAAAGGTGTTGCAATAGTCACTTTAATGATCATGTTATAATACATAAAAATTTTTATCTGACTTTGAAGAAAAAATCTTCAAGTTTCGAGAGACCCATGTGACTAGTACCTGAGAGGACCTCCTAAGACTAAATGCCAACAAGCAACTAGCATGAAAACAGAACCTCATCCCTAAAGCCACAAAGAACTTAATCTTGTCAATGGCAAATGATTTAAATTACAACTTTAGTTGGTTCTTTGAATTCAGCCAGGTGAGTTTGTTAATGCTATTTTCTTATATATACTTATTTTTATTCTTTAGCAAATGGACTACCACTGACGGAGGAGCAAGTCCCCAGGGCAAGTGATAATAAACAGCATATCCCAGACCATATTATACCTGTGCAAAGTGGGCAATCCAGGGTCCGTACTCTAGGTCACATTTTCCTTCTGTCTTTTACATGTTAGGAGACACTATTCCTCAGCTTCAGTCATCTTAGTCCAGGTACCAGAAAAGTAAAAATAACCTCATATCTCAGTGCCCAGTGAATTATTCAAACTAGCCAATCCAAAACCTATTGCCATGACTTACATTTTGCCATAGAAACCATAGAAAGTTTGCTGTTCATGATGCTCCCCTCCCTCTCATCTCCTCTCAGTCCTTGGTACTTCCCTACATGATTCTCTCTGGTAGGGCAATCTTTCTCCTCTTGGTAACTATAAGAAAGTATATTTTAAATAGCAGCCACCTCTTAACCTGGAGGGCTGCAAAAAACCCAAATTAATAATTTAAAACTCTTAGATTTTTAAATAGTTAAGAGTCCCTAAGAAGAGACCCAGGTAAATTGTGCTAACAGATGACTGCAAATATTTTCATTGTTTTATGCTCCATGGTTAATCATCTAAATGTGCAGAAATTTGTTTCGAAGCAACAGAAAAGTCGTACAATTATAAAATTCTATTTAAGCATACTGTAATCTGTTTATCCATTTAATATAGGATATATATCACCATGGCATTGAAAAACTGAGTAAATAAATGGAATACATGGCACTAAACATGAAGCAGCATTAAAATTTGGGGCAGATGAGAAGTAAAAAATGGAGAAAACATGGCAGGAACTTGGTGATAATAAGAATTAGTGGTTAACTTGGAAATTACCTGAAGTAGATTTTGGGACACCAAGACCCAAGGCTCACCACTTCTAGAGGTTTTCCTTAATTTGTCATGAATAGAATGGATGATCAGTGTTCTGTCTCCCTGAGTAACTCCATTGCATACCAAAGATTGAGAACCACTGGTAGATCATGGTAATGAATGCCATTCTGAATCAAGGTAGTTCTGATGAAAGACAAAAGAAAGGAGATTAGCTGAAAAAGCCATTGCTGAAGAAAGCACCAATAACCCAACAGTAAGAAGACCAGGAATACTCCTGATTGAGCTTTTGCTCCTGATTTGTTAGTTTCTAATTAGGTTCCTATTAATCTAGTGGGTAGTTTTTAGGAAATTTTGGTTAGATAGAAATTTTAAACACATGCATTTACTAGAAAGAGAGGTTTAAAGAATACCCTGGGTGAAGGAAATCATTTGATGAAATTGATTAAATTGATGAGCACACTTAATTGTGTGCTCCTCACACAGGCTCACAGTTAGTTGACACAGTGGGCAACTGAGCCACCAACCCGAGGCACTGATGCCATAGGAAACCAAGGATCCCTCTCATTCCTTTAAGAGAAAGTAAATAAGCTGATTTTGTGAGCCAGTAGCTAGGGCAGATGATCTGAAATACAACGTGAAGAAACATTAAGAACAACTAGAGATCTAAGAGCTTTTAGGTTGTTAGAGTAAGCAAACCCTAACACAGAGACTCTGCATTAGAGCAGAGGAGAGGAAAGGAGTGAGCTAAGACAAATGAACACAGAAATATACCTTGGCAGTGGGGGAAGTAATTGCCTAGGAAAGTGGGGCAGTGGGAAGAGGAAAAGTGGGCATGTGTAGAAAAATAGGAAGCCACTCCAGACTAATGGAGTCTCCTTTTTCTATGGTGAAGATGTTCTAAAGTTGTAATGTTTACAGAACTTTGCAAACCTCCTAAGGACCTTCTAAGAGCTACTAGATTGCTGTGTGCTTTAAGTGGGTGAATTGTATGAATGATGTGAATTATATCTCAGTTAAGCTTTTTAAAGCAAAGGAGAGACACCTTCCACTCCAAAAAAAAAAGATAAAGTGAAGTTCCGAGGGATATGGGAGTAAAGGATTGGATAGGTTGCACCCTTTGAGCATGGTAAAATGGAGATAAGGAATTTGGGGATGAGAAATCTATTTTGGCTTGTAGGCTCAGGGAAAGGGAAATATGTTCATTAGATTTCAGGTACTCTTAGGTATACCCGAATGCTGTCAGATGACAGGGAATCCATCTACTGTTGAGTCTTCCTTGCCAATGTAGGAGCATGAAGAATGGTGGAAATGAAATATTTTGCTTCTCACCCTCTATAGGATGGTACTCCCACCAGACAGTTGCATTAAAAAAGAATTAGCAATATCAACTGCTAATTAAGAGAGCCCAGGATTTCCCTCTCTATAGACCCCTGTCAAGGGAAACTTTCTGGGACTATCTCTGGTTCTGTTACATATTTCTGGTTGCAGTTCAAGATGTGCTGTGTGACACACAAGCAGGTCACGTGTAGCTAGAGCACCAGATGGCCATTTCTCCCTGCCTTAAATGCTTGAGTCTGACCCAAGTCCTTAAGAGTATAAATAATTTATTACTGAGTCGAGTTAATATTATTTCCCAAAATACACTGCCTGCACTCTTACATTTACTAGTACTTTTCCTGCCAAGGTCTTCTAAATATCTCATATATTTATTTTATTGGTAAAAATACAGCTTGACCCAAACTCTGAAGTAAATTGGAGATGATGGGAGCATCTTTAGTTGGCCCATTGGGGTTTTTTAGAGTCAAGCTGTCCCTCTCCCTTGGGACTAGAAACAACCGTGTTAGCTGCTGCTTTCCATCATCGGTTTATTGGCTGCTGAGGCCTGTGGCGGGTGTGGTTTTCCTGTGTTTAGCTTTTGGAGCTCTCAGGGATAGTTGCTTGGAACAGAGAGCTGACAGGATTATTGCTCAGCAAGCTTGCTGGCCACAGCTCACAGCGCTCCACCAACAGTGACGGATTTTATGGCTGATTTAATGAGATGAACCAGTACTTGAAGAAGCACCGTGAAGAGCTGTTGGCATCTTGTTCTGCTATCTGAAGAGGTCTGAGTGTCTTCTCGTTAAGCCATCCTTTCTCTATCTCTTTTTGCTCAAGGTTTTGTTGTCCTTCCTGAAGCGCCGGGACAGTACCTCCTGTGCCCCTGGAGCTTCGTGTGAGCTCACTGGGGTGCAAGAGTAGGACTTAGCTCCCCCAGTTCCCATGTAGTAAACAGAAGCCCACAAGGACAGAAAATGACTAAATTTCTCATTACTTTATTGTTCCAGGCCATCAAGCTTCTTAGTCACACTTAGAATATTGGCTTGATTTCTTAGAAGCCTTGAAAATTCCAAAAATTACCTTCACACTATCATTACATGTGAGGCACACCACCACTTTAAGCAACTATCAACTAATTGTCATTCTGTAACACTCCAAAGTTCACTGTCTTAAAACCTGTATAATATCTCACCGGTCCCCAAGTTTTCTGAGCATTGGCCAGTCTGGGCTCAGTCTTGGGTCTGTGGTACGCTAGGAGTTCCTAGGCTGAAGGCAGTTCTGTTTTGTGTTTTTCTTCCTGCTCTTCCTCCACTTCCTCCTTCTCCACCTCCTTCACCTCCTCCAAACATCAGTGGGCTAGACTCAGCATGTTCTTTTCATATTAAAGGCTGCAATGCAAAGGCAAACAGATAAACAGAATGCCTCTTGGGCATAGGCTATAAAAGTCTTACCATTAATTTCCATCACATTTTGTTAGCCAGGGTAAGTTACATGATACAACCCAGAATCAATTAATGGAAAATATATGCCCCATCTCTTCTGGGGAGAAAAAAATCATTAAAATGGCACAGATAAGGAGCCAACAAAGAATCAAAGTCAAAAGTGCAATCTCCCACAGGTGGGTAAGGTACATATGATTGTTACCATTTTACAGATGCTCAGAGCTAAATAATTCACTCAAGGCCACATCAAAAATTTGGTAAGCGCCCAAATGTATATCCAACTCTCATAAGTCTTCATTCTAGTCACTTTTTTGCCATTCTAAGTATTTCTACTACCTTCCCATAACTTGCTAAAGGCCTCCCAATAATTGGGGGAATGACCACTTGAGGCGTAGTCCTATTTTCTTCCATTCATTTGCCCTGAAGATTTGGTTTATTTTCCTCTTTCACGGTCATCACCAACTACCATTCAGTCCTGACTGGGCATGGTGGATGAATGAAATTCCCTCAGAGCATGCATGTGCATGCGTGCATGCACACACACACACACAGACACACACACACTGAAAAGCATATACACAAATTCTCTGATCTCTGAAACAGATAGAGCAAAATCTTCATTTTAAATAAAAATAAGTTTTATAAAGGAAAATCCTGACATCACACAGCAGTTGAACAAGAATAACGTTAAAGTTAACATACTGTAATCCTTTGAAGAACAGGACTATTAAATGACCACAAATCTCTCAGTCTACTGAGTGTTGCTTCTGGGCTCGCACAGATGTTAATAGGCCCAGGGTGGTTTGGGGTTAGAGCTTCCTTGCCTGCCTTTGTACCCCAGTGGCTCTCACATCATGCATCTGCCCCATCCTGCCCTGTCTGATCAGATAGAATTTCAGACTACAGATTCTCCTTGCTAGCCCAAAGAGATTTAAGCTGATCTTTCTGACACTGACTAAGAATTTCTCTAGTGTAAGTCTCCATGGCAACTCTGTGCACTTGTCTTTCAACACACTTGCACTCTTAAATCTAGCCTCTGGCAACCTGTAGGTAGAAGATACTATCTGACCTTAAATGTACCCCCTCTGGGTTTCTGCCTGACCTATACTGACAATGTGCTTGGCTTTTCTAAAGCTTCTATACAGAGGTCCTTGTGACTGGAGATTCTGAAAGCCTCCCAGCTCCATCCCCCATTTACTTGGCAGTTTTCTTCCTTGATCTATTTTACTGCACAACTTAGAGCAGCTGGTTGATATGGCTGTCGGGCTCTCCCATTCAGGAAGGCTCAGTTTCATGTCTTTTCACTCTGATGGTTAACATGGCTCAGCCTCAGCCAAAAGGCTGAGTTCTCATCTTCTATTTCCCCATGTTTCCTTTCCTTAGAAGACTAGAAGACTGATGACTCCCAGTAATATTTGCAGACAGGAGATAAGCGAGAATTCTCTATAATGGGAGGACCAAGAGACAGCAACTGTCTATGAGCCTTCAGAAATGACAGTTAAATCTAGAGGGGTGGGATAAATAAAGATAAGGTTGTGGGGGCAATGTGCCTACTGAAAAAAAATTACTGCTATTTCAGAAAGTCAATAAATTCAGACAGTGTTTGCTTTGGGCCCTGATTGTCTTGCTGGATCATTACACAGAAGAGAGCTGTACAGCAACCATGTCAGCAAAGATCCGGAAAGAGAAAAGTCAGGCTATGTGTGTTGTCATGGATATGCCATCTTCTGCTTTGGAATACTCCCACTGGGGTGTGGAAAGGAAGATTCTGCTATCTACTCCCAACTTGCTTACCTGATGCTTGGCAGCACTGAATGATAGTAATGAGTGTGGGTTCTAGACTGTCTAGACCTGAGCCTCTTTTGCTGTGCACATTTTGGTAAGATTCTTAACTTAGTTTATTCATCCATAAAATGGGCACAATGCATGCTACTTTTCATGAAGATTAAATAAAATAATATCAAGAAATAATGTTCATAATGTTCTTTGACACTGTGGTGTGCTCATAGTAGGTACTACACAAATATTAGCAATTATTAACCTTTGCTGATGTGCATTTCAATTACTTTTAAAAAAATTAACTATAGCAGTGAATTGAGACTGTGGTATCTGTTGACTATGCATTTTTAGATAAACCCTTTTAACATATCAAAAGCTTTCTTTACTTCCACTTAACTGAATTGATGGATTAACTTGACATTTTCCTTTCTACTAAAACACACATGCTCACTAATGCTTGGGATACACTGGAAGTTCAAAGCCAGTTTCCTTGCTTCTATTGGTCCCTAACACGTCTGCTTTCACACACGAAGTTGAATGCTTACCAAGAAGCACGTGTTGTTGCCAAATACATTACACTAGTTATAATTGGATATACATTTGTGAAATATTAGTGCAGGAAGCAACTGTCTCCATGCAATCTGAGTTCAGTGTTTGGGAAGACTTGATAAAGGAAAGTTGTCTTAAAAGCAGCTCTGTTGCTCAAAGCAGAGCAGAAACGGGAACCCAAATGGAGATGCAGCTGGGGTATCATTTATGCAGAAAAACATCTGTGATGTCCTGGTCTGAGAACTTACCGATAAGAAAAAGGCTTAGCCTTACAGCCTGTCACCAGACTGTGTGAGTAAGTGTGCTTGGATGCTTTCGGTCCTTTGCATCACTTTGACCCAGCATTATTCTTTCCCCTCTGTCTTGAGAACCTATTTTGACATCCACAGACCTGCAGTGATCTCTTCAATCAACCTCTAAGCCTGTCATCTTCCCCCAATTCCCATCACGTGGTTCTTCTCCCACTCCCTTTTCCCTCTCTTCGCCCGCCTCAAACCCCCCTCAAAGTCACAACTGAAAAGTGGCCCTTTTATGTTTAAATGTCCTTTGATAACATCCTCTCATGCCCATCACCCCGTAGCAGCGTGTGTTTGTTTGTAATACTAACTGACCTGTAAAATACTTGAATTTTTTTCTTCTTCTAGATAGAAGTTTTATTCTTGTTGTAAGTGGATTTATGAATCAAAAAACAAATGAAATTTTAGTTGCAACTTCAGTTATTTATTATCTGTCTCCTCCAATTGGAGCCTAGTGAAGGCAGGAGTGTTCTCTGTCTCATCCACTGCGGCAATATCATCAGTACCTGGCTCGTAGAATAAGTCATACCTAATAGTTAAAATAACTTGGGCATCTTTGTTGGATCCAGACAAAATATGCTTATCAATTATTAATCTACTTTGTACATGAGTAAGGATGCAGTGGGGGCAGATGGTCTGTTTCAGAATTTCCCTGAGTCTGGAGCCCGAGTTTGAGTTCATGCCCTGTGTCATTACCTACATGGTGTCAGTTCACATTCCTTAGAAAATCTATAGTGTCCTTTGCACTAAGCGCCTATATATTGTTTCTCCTATATAATGGAACTATATCTCCTTAAATGAACAAACCAGATGGTGTCAACCCTGTTAGGAAGATCAGTAGTTCCTTAAACTCAAATGTGAAACAGAGCCACCAAGAGTGTTTGCTAAAACATCTGCTTCTCAAACCTAAACCCAGTTTTGATTCTTCGGATCCAGAATGCCATCTAGTAATCCACGTGTGGAGATGCTTCTTCGGGCTACCCAGACCTGATTGTTTCGGAATCATCCCCTGAGAAAAGCTAATATGAACTTGAATGAAATGTCTACACAGAACCATGACTTGTACATATACTAACTATCATCCAGTCTTACTATTATCTAGGCACTGGTCTGTTCTAAGAGGCTTTATAGAAAGGGACCATTATCTAATTTAAAACTATGTACCAGCATTTAAGGAAGGAAGTGTGTGATCCCTTCTTTGGCAGTCGAGGAAGCTGACATAAGAGAGGTTAAGTATTCAATTTAGAGTCACAAAGCTACTAAGTGGGGGAAACACTCAACACAGTCTACCTCCAAAGACCGTGCTCCTTGCCTTCTTCCAGGCTGCCTGCCTCTCAGAGGTATTTCCTCGTTCATGCACTTATGGCTCCTTGGCAAGTTTGATGTACACTTACCTCTCCAGTCTTAATCAAGATTAGGATCTGCTGCCTTTAAAGTTACTTGATTGCAGTTTACCAAGATGGAGAGAAGCCCAGGCTTCTTGCAGCTCCTGGTCATGCACTCACTGAGACAACAGGACTCAGGAAAAGAAGGCCTCATTTAGAAGAAAAAAAGTCTGTTCTTTCTGCCCTCCTTACAGTCCACATAATTATTATGTATGGAAAGCACTGCTGAACGTTGGTGTTTGCTTGGCCCTTCTCCAAAGCAGAAAACACCACAGTGAGAGACAAGTTTTATTCTGAAGGCCAAGTGCTCTTCTGCAAACCAAGGCCTGAGACAGATTTAGATTCAGTGCACTGCACATGCACACTGTGAGGAAAAAGGCCTTTAGTATATGAAATGTTTATGGAAAGCAGACAGGGATGTATAAACAAGGTCATCAGGGGCCCCATCCAGGATGTGTGATAGCCATTGAGTGAACTCTCTTCATGCTTGTCCTGTCCTATACAGTTGATGTTAGATTTTTCCATTAACCTGCTATGAATAAAACTAGAAGCAAAAGGCTTTCTTTGTGCAGCATGACCTGAAATGGAGAGTGTTTCAACTGCTAAGTATAATGACACATGCCTGTAATTGCAACACTGTGGGGGCTGAAGCAGGAGGATCAAGAGTTTAAGGCCAGCCACAGATACATAACAAGTTCTAGTGGAGCGAAGCTCAAAACAAACACAAGTGCTTGACTGAGTAGAAGGGGTGGTTAGATGTTAGGGCTTCCTCTTGTATCCATCTCTGGCTTCCACCTTCTTCTGCAGAGCCATATACTGGCTGACAATCATCCAGACATTTAAGTACTATGTTTAGGAATAAAAGCCAGGGTGGGCGCCCCAGAGGTCATTAGATTTCTGCCAGACAGGATGTAAGATAAAGATAACAAACAGTCATTGCCTGCCCATTCCACACATAATTGTGGCTGGCTACCACAATGCAAAGAGAATAATTATGAGGCCAAAATGGACACTATAGAAAAGAATGCCAGGACTGACTAGCGATGCCTACCATGAAGGCTGGCTCTTTTGTGACATTCTTGCTCCAAGCCAATATTTCCTTAGTCTGATTGCACACAGAATTTCAGGGAACATTTAAAAAAATACTAATACCTGGGATCTGCTTCAGATAAATTAAATTAAGCTCCGGAGGTAAGATTCAGGTATTATAGCAACCAGAGAGGCTGCTATGCGGCACCATTGCTGATTTACAGAAGATTGAATTCTGTAGTTCCCAAAGGCATTCTATTCTCTCTTCTGAGGGTTGCTGGGCTGGCTGCATTAGAACCATTGGAGCTTATAAATCGTGGACTCTTTGCACCAACTCCTGAAAATACTGATTCATAACTATAGGGGAAAGGCCCAAGAATCTGCATCTTTAAAAGCCAGGCTCAGACATACATTCCATGTGTTCTTTCATATAGAAAATCTAGATTTAAGTGTGTGTGTGTGTGTGTGTGTGTGTGTGTGTGTGTGTTTAGAATCCTGAAAGCATATATGTGACTATTTAGGAGAGGAAGAGGTCTAGTGAGGAAATGGGGAATACAAGAGAAGGTAATAGGTACATAAATATGCAAAGTAGATGATGTGTGTATATGTGTGTACATATGCATGAATGTTCTAATGAGACCCATCATTTTGTACAATGAACATACACTAATTAAAATTTTAAAAATTCACAAGAAGATGCTGTTTGGAACTACCTCTTATCAAATGTAATAGATAACCTGGGTTTGAGCTCCAGCACTCCCCCCAACGAAAAAAAAGGAGAGGCTACAGAGACAGTTCAGTGGATAAAGACTTGCCGTGCATGCATGAGGACCAGAGTTCAGATCCCAGATTCCAAGTAAATACCAGATGATTGTAGTGGCTCACCTTGTGAAGCAGAGGCAGGGAAATGCCAGATCTAGGAGCTCTGGTTTTATTAAGAGATGCTGTCTTGGCAATTCTACCAAAAGCAATCAATAGGTTCAATGCAATTCCCACCAAAATCCCAACAAAATTATTCACAGACCTTGAGAGAACAATAATCAACTTT
>LOJH01035592.1:0-10117 GCA_001685095.1 Ellobius talpinus | reverse complement strand
TCTCTCTCTCTCTCTCTCTCTCTCTCTCTCTGTGTGTGTGTGTGTGTGTGTTAATGTATGTGTATGTTCATTGCCATTTATGGTGATTGGGGTTAAAAACCAGAACCCCAAATACCAACTTTGTATAGCACTTTAGGAATGTCACCAAAAAAATGTAAAAATAAATTATTACAACCTAAGTAATCACATGAAAATTATACTATGAGCATTAAAAGAAAAAAGTAAGATTTTTTTTCCTCACCTTACCTCTCCAATTCCAGTTATCATCTTTGGTTCAGGAATAGCTGAAGTAACACTTTTTGAAATGGAGATTAAGGCACAGGAAAAGAACATACTGAGTAATCCAATAGCCCCTATAATTCACCACAATCCAATTTCATAGTTCTTTTATGAACTTCTGCTACTAACGTTATTTAAAGTGCACTCATGCCTCAATCCATTTCCCTCATAATAATTTGTAAAAATAAATAAAGTTCATTCCGGGAGCTGGATGAATGGTTCAGTCCTTAAGAGCTCTTGTTCTTACAAAGGACCCGAGTTCTATTCCAGCACCTACATCAAGCTAGTTTTGACTGCCTGTAGCTACAGGTCCAGGAACTCTGAGGCCCCCTTCTGGTCTCCATGAGCACCTACATACATGCTGTACAAGACACACACACACACATAAATAAGTCAAAGGAAAATAATTCATCCAGAATTAAGGGCTTCTATTTTAACTAACTTTAAGAAGCAAGAAGTGGGGTTTCAATGCACTGTACAAAGTGCACAGAATGAGCCATATGGCAAACAAGTTATGAGGTGTCAAACAAAGATCTGCAAGAAGAAACTGAGTAAACATGTCAAACCACCCACAATTCTGAAATTTCAAACAACAGAACTCTTGTTCTCAGGCCCTTGTAACACAGAACTATTGTGTACGAAGTTCACACTTGAGAACTACACAATCAAGTTACCAAACAAAACTGCAAAATAAAAATCTTATAATGTTTTAAGTCAATTCAGGATTTTATGTTGGACCATGTGACCCCCTTCCACACACATGTGGTGTAGGAAATAATGGGCATTGGGTCATGTGACCCTCTTCCACATGTGGTATAGAAAATAGTGGACATTGGGTCATGTGATCCCCTTCCACATGTGGTGTAGGAAATAATGGGCATGCCTGCAAGTGTGAATACGTGCTGCTCTCATGATGCTACCATGGCAACTAAAGTAAACTTCAAAATGCACACTCCACTTAAAGTATCATGTACAAAACAGTTTTTTTCCTTCCTAAAGGGGTAAGTAAATGCTGTACAATCACATGTGTGTATGTGAAGGTTCTAAACTACAAGCCCAAAGTCTTCAATCAGAAGAGCCTGGAGCCTGGAAGTTGGTCTCAGGATTTAGCCTATGACAGGAAGAAGCAGGGAGTAGGGGCTGTAAGAGTGGTTCATCATCTGGAGGAGAGCAAGATTGTGACCCAAAAGACCATTTATTGCTGAATGTCCAGCTACCCAGTGACTTAAATGCCTGAGCCAAAAAAGCAGAAAAGAGGAAAGAGGGTCTGGCAGTGAAGAGACAAACAAAAGGACACCTCACAAGAAGGATGCGCCAAGCAGCCCAGATGGAAGTGACACTACAGAGGCACCATGCATGCCCTTGCCATCAGAGCTGGTCTGGAAAGTGACTTCTCCCCCACAAAACCTTATACAGAAGCTGCAGGAAAACAACCAGCAACCTGCTGTGTTCAGCTAGGTTGTGGGATGGGGGAAACGACATCATAAACCTTTTACAGTACTTATTTACCTATGACCTTTTATAGTTCTGCTACTACAGGGCTCCAAATCTAGACTGAACTCTTTGAGCTCTAAGTTCAATAAATACAGTTTCTAACCAGATGGTCAGATTAGTGATTATCCAGTCATTCATTAGCATGACGAAAAAGACTCTTTGAGTGTGTAAATAAAACAAATTTTACTTAGTCTCTGCATTCTGGGTGCTTTAGAAGCCACGAGAGAGGTGAAGCCTCTCTTAGAAGCCATGAGAGGTGAAGGAGGAATACATGCCAGTCTATAAGAGTCGAGAAGGATGTTGCTGCAGTTAATGGACAAGATGAACAGGTTATGAGCCCTAAAGACTTTTAAGACTGTTCCTAAAGGACTAGAACTTTTCAAAGTTCTAAAAGTGGATAGTAATTACCCCTACCACAACCCATGGAGGGAACAATGTACTGAAAGCTTAGTGTCATTACTGTGACGCAAGCCTGTGTAGTCCAGGACAGTGACAGTGATCATGCTGGTGATAGCATTGCTGCCATCTTTGTGTACCCATTACATGCTGGATGTTATTCTGCTGTGTTGAAAATTGAAATGCATCCCATTTATGAAACAAACTGATCTGAAGTAAATGTATTTTAAGTATTACATTCTATGCCATACTATTCTTTCCAAAAATTTACAAGAGGAAATGTCAACATTAGATTTTCTTGTTTATGATGAGGAGGAGGAAGATGATGATGATCATGAGGAGGAGGATGGTATTAATGGTGATCAGTCTAGAACAGTGGTTGTCCATCTGTGGGTCAAGACCCTTTTGGAGGTCAAATGACCCTTTCACAGGGGTCGCTTAAGACAATCAGAAAACACAGCCATTCACATTACAATGCATAACAGTAGCAAAGTTACAGTTATGAAGTAGCAAAGATAATTTTATCATTGGGGTTCACATCAACATGAGGAACTGTATTAAAGGGTCACAGCAATATGAAGGCTGAGAACCACTGGTTCAAAATATGCTGTGTAGGATCTCAATATGTCTCATGAAAATAAAACTAAATCGACTAAGCAGGCAGATCAATATGGTTGAATGTACAAATCTGTAAAAGTAAATATGCATATATAATTGTAGTCTTCATCCTAAAAAGTTAATAAGGTAACTGTTGATAGAATACTCAGACTTAGATAAGAGACATTTTTACCACCAGTTATATAACTTTGTATTCAAGCTGGTTGCTCATTTTACATATGAAATATATAATCATATTTATGCATTCAATATTTAACAAAACCCCAGATGCCCTGTAGCTATAGCTATAGACATCTTCCTTAAGGTTGAGTTACAAAGCTTCAGTTTACTAAGTTCCACTTACCCTGGGCTTTGAAGAAAACTAAATTTCATTTCATAGCATCATTTTTTTTTCTTTTTCTTTTTATTGGTTTTTGGTGACAAGGTTTCTCTGTGTAGCCTTACCGGCTATCCTGGAACTCACTCTGTAGACCAGACTGGCCTCAAACTCACAGAGATCTACATGCCTCTGCCTCCCAAGTGCTGGGACCCAGTTCATACCCTCTCCTTAAGAGAATGTTGCTATAAACACACAAGTTGAGACCAGTTTTTCTTATTTTTCAGTTTTTAAGAAAACCTAACCTACCAAGAGAACATTTCTCATGCTTGGTTCACTTGCCGTACCCTGGGTATTTTGCACACAAGATGGAGGACATCAATAACAAAAGAAAGACCTGTTCTCTGCTTCAGGAAGTTTACCGGCGAGAGAACATGAGCTAGATTCACTTTCATGTCTGACACAACCCAAAGAGCAACATAGCATGGCGTAATGAATTGCTTGGACACAGGCCATGAGCAGGGAAAGGACTATGGAGGGGGGAAACACAACAGGTGATTTCCCATTGGTTCCTCAGGGTATTCTTTTGAGGGGCCATTCAGGGACCCTCAGTGTACTCTTTTGAGGGACCATTCAGGGACTCGCTAAAGGAAGAGGGAAGCCAGTCAGAGTCTTAGAGCAGGGGAGAATCAACTGGAGCTACAGGACACACAGACAGTAACTAGCTTCACAAAGAGTGAGCCCCAAGCTGGGTGGTGGTGGTGCACACCTTTAATCCCAGCACTCGGGAGGCAGAGGCANGATCTACAAGAGCTAGTTCCAGGACAGGCTCCAAAGCTACAGAGAAACTCTGTCCCTGTCTTGAAAAACAAAACAAAACAAGAAAAAGAGTGAGCCCCAGAATGTTCAGTTAAGCTGTACTTCATTAACATCAAACATTTGTACTCTTGGAAAGTTAAGCCACAGTCTAGGAGAAATAGCTACAAATCATGTATCTGATAGCAGACTATTAGAATAAGTAACATTCAAAGCTCACTAATAAAATGACCTTTGAAAATAAGCAAAGTAAGTCAGGTGGGTAGCCCACACCTCTAATTCCATCATTTAGAAAGTGGAGGCAGGGAGGAATTCAAGGTTACCTTGAACTACAAAGCCAGTTCAGTGGTAGCCGAGGCTATATGAGACCCTGTCTCAAAACAAAAGCAAAATACTTGAATAAAAAACTCGCTGAAGATGATTTGAGAATGGAAAGGAAGCATTTTTAAAATATGGCCTTCTTCAATAGTCGGTGTAGATGTGCCCATTAAGGTCACAGTGAGGTTCTACTGTGCATCAGTTAAAGTGGCTCAGACTGAAGAAGACCAGCCATGAGATACTGATGGAACAGAGATTTTCCACATCGATGCTGGGAGTGTAAAATTGCAGCAATCACTTTGGAAAGCAGTTTCGGAGGCTCTTAAAAATTAAACATACACTGCCTGTATGATCTAGACATTGTACTCCTGGGAGTTTACCCCACAGAAATGAAAGTACAAGTCCTTGAAAAATCCTTATGCATTAAAATTCACAGCAGCCTGTTTGTTCCAGCCTCAAACTATGAGCAGCTCAAGTACCTATTAACAGGTAGAGGTGTAAGCAAGCAGTGTGCTGTCCATATGGGTAAGGGGACTTCTCTATAAGAAAGAAGGTTGGCGATACTTGTTATACAAGAGTGGATGATGCGGTGGGTGTTAACTGCCAGTCTGTGTATGAGGTCTCTTTCTCAGATGTGTATGTGTCACCTCATCTGAGTCCCAGAGCAGCTGAGAGACACGGGAAGTAGTCAACTGTTACTTGTCTCCTGCTAGTTCAGGGGTTCTTAACCTATGGGCCGCGACCCCTACAAGACTCACGTATCAGAGTATCAGACATCCTGTATATCAGATATTTACATTATGACTCATAACAGTAGCAAAATCACTGTTACAAAGCAACAAAAAAATAATTTTACGGTTGGTTGGGGGTCACCACAACCTGAGGAACTCTATCAAAGGTCTGCAGCATTAGGAAGGGTGAAAATGACCATGCTAGAGACTCTTTTTTCTGGTTTTTCAGGACAGGGTTTCTCTGTAGCTTTGGAGCCTATCCTGGAACTAGCTCTTGTGGCCCAGGCTGGGCTCAAACTCACAGAGATCCACCTGCCTCTGCCTCCCAAGTGCTGGGATTAAAGGCGTGTGCCAAGAAACTCTTGCCTACTTCTGTCAAGTATATGAGATTTGGGTAGAAACAACTTCCCATCACCCATGTTTAGACCTGGAAAGGAACCAGTATCAGGCCAGAGTATGTGACCACCCCACCCCCAATTCTCTTGACCCCAGTGACATATTTGTGGGAGGTTACAATACATATACAGGAAAAATGTCTTCTACAGGTAATTGAGTGTCCTGGTGGGTAAAAGGCAAGCTTGGTTCCCTAGGATTTTTCTCAAAAGGGCAAAATCAAGCTAAATGTTCTGAATGGAAAGTCTGTCTGAGAATCTAGGAAGCTCAGCAAAAAGATGAAAGAGTTCTGCTGAACAGACCCACCCACAGCACTGTTTATCTTCTGGTCCGAACCATGCAAAAGCCTCACCATGCTTGACTCTACAGTCATTAAAGAGATTGTTTTTCTCTCTTTCTTTCCTTTTGATTTTGCTTGAGTTATATTTTTTGTCTCTTGAAAATCGGGTCTCAGGAACTGAAATTTTGATGAGGTCTTTGAACTTGGGGTTCAGCAGTGTTAAAAGCATGCGAACAATAAGAAAACACAAAGCCGGACACTTCCTCTTCCTGACCACTTTCTGACCATTTCCTGAATGTCTTCTGTTGACTCTTACTCTTCACACTACAGATGATGTAACGATATCTGTTAGCAGCATTGGAACTGGAGATGCAGCTCAATGGGAGAGCATTGGCCTAGGGTGCTCAAGACTCCTCAGTTTGAACTCAGAACACCCAAATAGACAACTATTATTGCTATATTATTACTATATATATATATTATTCCTATCAAATGGTTTAATTGCATAGCTACTGTCAATGATAATATTGTTATAGCAACTATGCAAAATATCCTTCGTTAAAAAACATTGTGTATGACAATCATGTAGCTTGATTCCTTAGTAAGGCTTCTAACAGTGAGAGCTGGACCTCTCCCTGGCTCTTACCTGGCTTTTGGTAAACTGCTCTCTATGCTGGGTTACCTGGCCCTGCCTTGACATATGCAGAGAGCTTGGCAATGCCTCAACTTGATGCACCATACTTTGTGCCAAGCCCATGGGAGGCCTGTTCTTTCTGAATGGAGATGGAGGAGGAGTAGATGGGAGGGAGGTAGATGGGAAAGGGAAGGGCACTGGAGGAGGGGGGGGAAACTGGTTGATATGCAAAATAAATGAAAAAATGCTATTTAAATAAAAAATTAAGAAACATTGTGCAACTCAATTGCCTTATAGATGAGGAAAGTAATATCCACCCAGTCAAACTCAATAATACAATAGTGGTAGGTACTCCGATCTTTGCTGAACACATACTGCCCTTTCTGGAGGAATGGCCACCCCATCTCTTTGCGCTAAAGGACAGAAAGGGGCTGATTTACACCTCTGCTGGTTTCACGCAGTTCTCTTCCGTCTGCTAAAAATATGAACCCTTTACATCAAGAAATTTGGCTCACCCAGGTGGTGGTGGCGCACGCCTTTAATCCCAGCACTCAGGAGGCAGAGGTGGGCGGATCTCTGTGAGTTTGAGGCCAGCCTGGTCGACAAGAGCTAGTTCCAGGCCAGGCACCAAAAGCTACGGAGAAACCCTATCTCGAAAATAAAAAAAAAAGAAAGAAATTTGGCTCCTGTGTCCAGCTTCCCCAGCACCCATGGAAGTGTAGGGAGGGCATGACATCTTGCCTGTGACCCCAGCATTCAGGAGGCAAAAATCATAAAGGCTCCAAAGCTGGTGAGGTAAGCTAGCCAAATCAATAAGCTCTGGATTCAATTGAGAAAACCTGCCTTATAGTGTAAGAAAGACACTGATCAAGGAAGACACCCAACATTAATCTATGTCCTTCATACATGTGTATACATGAGAACATATGTACATGTATACAGACACAGACAGCACATATACATACTCACCAAAAATATAAGAAAAGAATAAAAAACAAGACTAGGAGGGGGAGAAAGAAGATGGAAAAGGAGGAAGAAGAGGAGGAGGAAGGGTGTCCAGAGACAATTCCAAAGCAAATCATCTAAATGTATTCATAAATAGAAGTAGAGATATTAGATAAATAAAAAAGAACAGAGGAGGATGGTTGGCCCTTGAAGTTGAAATGGTTTCTCATGATTGATGACTTCCTGCTGTTTATTTTTGCTGTTATTTTAAGTTTGCTGTTATTTTTACAACTTTGGCTATTTGAAGATCTTTATTCTTTATAATCTAACAAATCTGATTAGAACTCCAAGCTATATGGTGGATACTAGCTTAAGGAGAAGTAAATACAGCGGCATTAAGAAAGGTTTTGCCTTAGTGCTAGCTGAAAGCTAATCACAGGTGATACAACTGGTTGTGGAGCCTTCTGAGAACTGAGGAGGCAGACGTGACCTAAGGAATATTAGTTCTGGAAGATCGGAAAGGTATTCAAGCATGTAATGCATGAGTTGTTTCGTCCTTCCAAAATCTTCCTGTCATTGTCTTGTGTGATGAGAATTAATGTTTACAACAAGACTGGTCCAGGAGTTAACTTGAGAATTGCATGCCAAACTTTCTACAAAGTATAAATGAGCATTAAAAAGATTTGAATAAACCAGGTATGGAATGTTTTCCTATCAGTAAATCAGAAACACCAGACATCTCTGCAAGTTCACAATCCCCCCCGCCATGCCCAATGCTGCCTTCCCATGGAGATTTCCTGGATGCATATCAAATTTGAGGCTGTGCCAAAAGAACAAATTGAAGCCACTCAGGGTGACATTTTGGAAGGACAGAAGAGATCTTTGCCAAGGGGACTCCACCTCCAGAAAAGATCAGCTCCTGGAGCCATTAACTTCAGCTGAATCATTTATATTCCATGGGCCCTGTTTAAAGTTCTGTAAGGGGAAACCTTTCCATTAATGTTCAGCATCTTCCTTTGCTCTCTCCTTTCCACTTACAGATGCCCCAGGAGAAAAGCTGGTTGGAAATGTCCTTGCTCTATTGGGGGAAACATTCTACAGCTGACACAGCATAAAGATGGCTGGGGTTGAAATTTATATTGCTTTTCTTGAGCCTGGATCAATCCTTAAACAGAATTTCACTAAGTTAAATGAGCAATGAATTCTCCTGTGAGAGTCTAGATCAGGCATGGTTGTCTGTTGCCATGGTACCAAATATACTAGAAAAAAAGGAAGGAATAGATGCTCTGTGATAGACACAGCACTTACCTGTCAAACAAATGTTGCTAAATCCTTGTGTAACATGAGCATCAAATTATATAAGATAAGCAAAAGTAATTGAAGGAGTGTTATATCCATATAATTTTCCTCTGGTTTTAAGCATGTACTTTTTCAGCAAAATGCTTTTGTATAATACACTTTATGTCTTTCTTTTTATACATGCATCTCTTCCTAGTAGTTTTAGATGCTTAAATGTGTGCACTCTTAAATAAAACAATAACCACAAAATCTGAAACTCCCAAGTTAAAGTTGAATCAAATTGAGTTATGAACACACAAGTCCTAAATACGCATCATATAATGGCAGGGTTATTTAGTTATTACACACTTAACTTTCAGAACTCAGAGGAAAACTGGTCCCATAAAAAATGTTTAGAAATATCTGGTAGAAAAGAATTTGCCCCTTGGTGTCAGTACCACCAGGGCTGGGCTAAGTTAATGGAGTGGTATTCAACCTATGGTCAAATAGTTTGGTGTTTGCACTGGGAAGCACTGTCCTCTTTAAGACTAATATAAGGAAGATTTGAATACATAAAAGATTCAAATCAGATGGGAACCTATTATTCAGAAGAGCTAAACTATGTCCCCAAAGGCCTTTAGTCCACAAATTGGTATCTCTAATGTTTAAAGCATTAATGCATAAGAGAAGCATGAGCAATTGTTAGTGGAAATGTTTGCAACTTTGTTTTCCCCAGCTTACACCTTTTTAGTTGCTACTTTATTAAGCCAGTAAAGATAATGAACTGAACAGACTAAACAATAAGTAAATAGTAAGTTTATTAGTAGTTATGTTGTGATAATAACATGTTATTTACTGAGCTTTCAGGATCAATGGAACCTCAAACATATAATTCAATGTAGCAGTTATACACATTTTAGGTGTATCTACCTCATTTTGACTATATGAATTATGAAGAATGCAACTGCCCATATAGTTTCTGGTCTCAAAGCACATATGTAAAGGTAATGTGACAATGGCACATAAAAGGAAATTAAAAAGTAAAATCAAGACCAAGTTTATTGAGCATACAACATAAAGGGAGGTCAATCAATATGAATATTCTGCTGATTTTCCTTCATTTCTGTGTCAGCAAGATCCATCCCAGATCTGTCTGGGAAGATGCGTCTGCTCACTAGTGCTGACCAACCACTTCATCCTCTCTACATCTCATTAGAGATGGTTAATGAATCAGAATAGCCCTTCTCAGCATCTTGGATGATTTCTTTTAAAAGTATATATAATCTGCATTTCATTAGATATCTATCATATAGCCAGGGTGTTTTTCCCCGTTAACATTAAATTGGTGACCTCAAATTCACTTCAAAAAACTCTTTATACTTTCTCTCCCCATTAAAAGGGTAATCAAGAGAAAGATCATTGGTTCTTGTGATACTCTGTAAGTTGCTTGTCTCTATAATGGCATTCAACTGATGCTCAAAGATACCACATAGGTTGCCCCTCAAGGATTTCCAAATGTGGTTACCTTATGGTAGTAAGAAACTTATGAATTATCTTTTTTTTAATATTTTATTAAAAATTTCCACCTCCTCCCCTCCTCCCATTTCCCTCCCACTCCC
>LOJH01035591.1:0-13551 GCA_001685095.1 Ellobius talpinus | reverse complement strand
GCCAGCCTGGTCTACAGAGCAAGTTCCAGGACAGCTCCAAAGCTACAGAGAAACACTACCTTGAAAAACAAATGAAGAAGAAAAAGAAGTAGCATTAATCATTGATTTTTCTCTCCTTAGAAATGAGGAAATCTTTGCAATGTTTTAGTGGGGATTACATCATGACTTCCTCTACCCAGAGGCTCCAAAGTAGGTGTTGGTGGATTAACTGGATAAACACGGGATCCATGACTCAAAGTGGTGTATATTACATTTAAATGTTTACCCCAGACAAATTAATTCCCTTTTTACATTTAGTGTGTGTGTGTGTGTGTGCGTGTTTGTGTGTGTATGTGTGTATGTGGAATGTGCATATGTGTATATGTGTGCATAGGAGGGTGTCCTCACCCATGCAGGCAAACGTAGAGGCCAGAAGTTGGTGGTAGGGTGTCTTCTTCAATCGTGCACTTCCCTTTATTCTCCTGAGACAGGGTCTCTCACTCAAACTTGTCACTTCAATTAAAATGTCTGACCAGAGAATCCTAGAAGGAATCTATCTCTGTGCCCCAGCACTGGCATCATAGGTGTGCACCCCAGAGCTAGCTTTTTGCATGGATGCTGAAGATCTGGACTCGAGTCTTCAGGCCTGCTCAGCAAGTGCTCTATGAGGTAACCATCTCCCCAGACCTACCATAGAGAATTTCTATGCCAAAGTTTCATGTGTCTGAAACAGCATGAAATTAAGCCAGACTAGGACTGTGCAGACTTTGGGCAGTTGTAAGATTGTTCTGTTCCTTAATAGCAAATAAATGGAGGCTCTGTAGATGCCTTACGATGTTTCATGAAGTCTTTATGCCATTCAGAAGAAACATCTTGAGCAAGTGTGAGAATAAATTTTTTCTTTTTATCAAAGTGACCTGCTCAATGCTTTGATTCTCTTGGGAATTGTTAGTAAAATAAATGACTCACATTGGCTTTATGTGAGAGACAAATCAAAGCATTTCCACGAGGTTGCTGAGCTGAGCTGCAGCAGTTTAACCATTTCCTGAGCAAGCAGAAGCTGTTCCGTTGAATGGAGGACAGTTCCCACCTTCGTCATCGTGTAGAGCAAAGTGAAAGTTCATATGGAAAGGGCCCCGAGGTGATGTGATTGTTTACAGGCTGAGACAACCTTGTACCTGTTATTATTGTCAGTATCTTGTTATATTGCTCTTTCAGAATCAATAAAAGCTAACCTCCCTCTTCGGCATTACTATAAACTCTGTTGGAAGGATGTGTGGTACCAGAAGTTTGAGTGACAGAAACACGGGAGGAGGCAGGACTAATGATGGCAGGTGAAATTAAACCTGCGTTAGTTACTAACCTGTTCCTTGGGGGAAAGTTCTATTACTATAAAGTATGTGGAAAATTTTTGGGTTTTCCTTCATGTGGCAGATAGTTTATTTCTTCAGAAGTGAAAAGAGCAGACACATGTAGCAAACATATTTATTTTTGCTAAAGAAGGATTATTTTCAGAAGCTTCTTTTCTCTCAGCCTTTCAACACTCTGGGAAGGTTCCAGCTGCCCACTGTGATCACATAAAGTTTAACTGATACTACTTATTAGTTTTAATAGTTAACAAAAGGATAATGTATTAAAATTAGCTGCACATTTCTTACCTCTATGGTTATTCGAAATGAAACACACATATCTAAAAGTTCAAAGCTAATCTCCACAAATGAGAAAACACTCAACATTTGTCTTTCTGTGTCTGGGTTTCCTTACTTAGGAAGGCTGTGTGTGAGGTTGGGATTGAAGAGAGGAGAGACAGAAAACAATCTACACAGAATGAAGGTATAATTAAGGAAGTCCACAAGAGCCCATAATAAAGAATAACAAATATTTAGTTGGGGAAAACTCACAATAAGGGTAGAGAGCTGTGATCCTCTGCTCTGTGGGTGCCGGAAGCTGCAAATAGAACTCTGACCACCAGCCAAGAGAGTAAGCAAACTTCTTGTCTGTGCTTATCAGTCCATATGTAGTACCTCAGACCATGCTCTAATGGACCAGTACCCAGAAAGCCATTGGCTGAAAGAATTCCCACAACACTTCCCCCCTTTGTCTAAATAAGAGGGTTCTAAACCTAATATAAAACTATATACAATAAGAACAAATATCAAGTATTATCCAGGAAAAAGAAAAGGCAAACTAGAACTACAACCAACATGAACAACATCAAGCAAGAAACACATGCTAAATGTCGAGTCTAAGCTAACAAATAACAGAGATTTTTTTCAATAGTTGTCCTATTCTGAGGAGTCCAAGTCTTATAATAAAAATGTTTTATATAAGTTATGAAAGGAAAGTAGCTGTGACCAATTGGTCTTCAACCCCATCAAAGACCTAAGAAGGAAATTAGTATTAACTGAGTAAGAAAGAAGTGTAAGCAAGCAACCAAAAGGTGCAAGAAATGACAGAGACAGCTGGCTACCTGGACAATTACCCAAAATCTCATTTGCAATGTTGAGGCAACTAACTTTGGCTAAGGCTTAGAGTATCTGACAGACCATTTTCAGAAGCAAGAAAAATTGAAAGACTGTCCTACCCTGTCTTGGCAAGGTTTGGCAATTGTGTTTGTTTGTATCCTGCTTGTCCAGTTTGGATAGTGTTCATATTGTCAGTAGCCGAGGCAGGGGCAGTTCTTTGACCAATGGCCAGGTTTTCCAAATAGACAAACTCCAAGTGGAGTGTCTGGTGCCCAACATTCTCTTGGGAATAAATCAGTGCTGCCAGAAACAATCGTGTCTCACATCAGCAGAATCCTGAGTTATTTAAATGTTGTATAATACAGTTCTTTGAAGTGTTTGAAGATTACCTATCTATGCAGAGACATCTCTGTGCATCTAGAGAACCTGACTAACTAAAATATGGGTGACTATTAACCTGTAATTTTTAAATAGCCTATATAGCTTAAAGACTAAAGCTTCACATTATAAAAAATAAGCAATCTTTAAACAGTTGTGCAGTGTTAAGGAGAAATTACCTGGAACTGTAATAACATATAAATAGCAATCCTTTCACTTTTGGGATAATTGTTGCTAATTTCCCCCCCCAAAAAACCTTGCAAACTCTTTGCCAATATTCATTATCTTTCTATATAGAAGAAATTTCCTCATTAGTTATAGGTACTATTATTTCTGCTGGGTTCATTCCTATCTTAATTTTCCTTTTAAAATCAAATCAGAAATCTTTTCTATTTACTTCTTTAATTTTTTATTCTGTTTATTTGGTAGAAATATCCATTCCAATATAATATTTTCCCTCTGCATCAAAACCCCTGAAGGGGATTCCCTAGAGGGCAATATAACCAGGATGCAGTTACGCTTTGGGTCCACAAAATCCACATGTGCTTAACATATTTTCTTTTCCACCAGAGCCAATTATTCTTCAGTTTCAACTGATAATATCCCTGGACTGTTTAGGTCCTTTTCCCCTTCTAGGGTCTTGCCCAAATTTTTCAGGTCAGAATTTTCCAATCCAATAGTGGGCTTTAATGGGAAATCTCTTCTAACAATTTTTGAAAATCATTAAGAGTTCACAATCTCTCCTTATCTGTACCTTCTGAGGTATAATTTTTTGAAGACCTACTATACATCCTAAGTAATTTATAGAGTCTGCTCTTTGTATTTTTTCAGCAGCATTTTGTATTCCCTAGTGAGGCAGACTTTTTTTCTTATTTCTTCAAATATCTTTTCTAAAGTGTCTACCTTAGAATCACCAGTAAGATATCATCCATATAGTGGTAAATTATAGATCAAGGAAATGGCTTATGTATTCTTTAAAATGTCTGACTTACAAAGTATTGGCATAGGGTGAGGCTATTTAACATTCCCTGAGGAAGGATTTTCCATTGTTATCTCTTGACCAGTTGAGATTATAAGTAAGCCCTGTGAAGGCAAAGTTTTCTCTATCATTTCTAGTCATTCTCAGAAGAAACATTATTTCTAGGAATTATTTGTCTACAATTTCTTCTCAGATGGCCTATTCTACTATAATTAAAATATTTGTTATTTTGATGTCTCTTCATACCTTTGGAAGTCACTTCTCCTATCCAAGCCCCAGTGTTATAGTCAAAGGACTCAACATTGGCTGTGTGCAGGACCATTCGTACATTGGTGCTGATCTGACCTTTAAGAGCCCAAGTATCTTTTTGTGTTCTAAATTAGCATTTTCAAAAGTCAGAGAGCTTCTGGATCTGCTACCCCTATTTATAAAGCTTCTGTCAATCTTTGCAAAAAGCCACTAAAGGATTCTTTTGGGCCTTGCATAACCTTAGTTTATGACTCAATTCTTTTCCCTGATTCTTGATTCTTGTCACAAACATTCAAGGCTGTGGTACAGCATAGGGATAAGTTTCACAGTTCTGAACCTATGCAGAAGGATGTATATGACTGGGTCTTGCCAGCCAACTGTGAGTTAACATTATAGACCCTGTCTACATTAAGGTATTATGATCCTATGACTACTTAACAGATTGGGAAAAAAGAGCACTGTTGACTTTTTAAAAAAAAGCTATGAAAATAAATATCTCTAAGACTAGATATATTGTTCACAGGTAGGTATCAATAAGTCCTGACTGTGTTTAAGCACTGCAAGAAATCAGTTCTGGGCCACTTGTTGTTCTCAAAACTCTTGGTTAAAAGTCACCTTTGAAGGTAGAATAGGGACTTTGTGAGATGGCTCAATGGGCAATGGTACTCACTGCCAAATCTGAGAACCTGAGCTTGATCCCTAAGTCCCATATGTTAGAAGGAAAGAAATACTCCTAAAAGCTGTCTATGACCTCTATATTCCAAGCACACGAACACACACACACACTAAATGCAAAAGAAATTAAACAGAATGTTCTAGAAAAAAATCTCTACACAAGAAGAAAATATAATAGTAAATAATTATTATCATCCTCATTCATGGGGTTTTTGATTGATGAATAAAATCTGTGTATGGTTTAGAGTGTAAAATGTAATATTTTGATGCATGGATTGCGAAGTGATTACCATGATCAAACTAATTAATATATTCATAGATACACTTATTTACTCTCTCTCTCTCTCTCTGTGTGTGTTGAGAGCATTTGAGATCCACTTTTAGCAAATTTCATGTATCAGGCTTATTAAACTTAATGTGAATAGCTAATATATCAGGTCTCTAGTAGCTATAAGCTTCACAGTTGAAAGCCTGTCCCTTTGACAACATCTTCCCCACCACTAACCTCCAACTCCTCAGATCCTCATAACCACGATCCCTATTCTATTGCTCCGAACTTGAGGTCTTTTTCTTTAGAACATTCCACATACGACAGAAGTCATGTGGTGTTAACCTTTCCGTGTCTGCCTTGGATAACTTAGTATGGTGCCCTTTTAGGCTCATTCATGTTGTTGTCAATGGCAGCCTAGCCTTCCTTTTTAATGCTAAGTATAGACAGTGGTAAATTATAAAAGGTGGTCTATCTATAATTTTAATTTTTTAAAAAATATGGCCTGACATTAAAATTTCCATAGAAAAAAGGCGACTCTGAGGACTCATTTATAGGGTTAATAAAATCGATGGGTAGTAAATCTCTAGATTTTTTTTATAAAGAAAAAAGGAGAAAGGATCCATCCAGTAGAGCTGACCCTGCCTCCATGGGCGCAGCAGGCAGCTACACGAGTGAGCAAGCGGGGCTTATCGCTTGCAGCTGTTTATGAGGAATGCCGGCAATGCGAGCAGCCCTGTTCAAACAGAATGGATTTATAAGTCACAGGAAGCCAAATGTGCCATCAGGTGGACCAGAATCTGTTAAGTATCATGTTCTCTCTCTTCCCTTTCTTCCCATCTTAGGTCACATCTCAAATATGAACGCCACCCAGAGGTCACTCAGGTGATCCCAGTCCCCCTGGAATGCAGCTGTGATGGGACTTGACCTTAAAGGACAGATGGCATCAGGAGGGATTCTTTCAGCCTTGTGCTAGCCAGAGCTCAGTTTGTGATATTTCTGTCTACCGATAACAAAGGCTTTCTCTGTGAACTGCTTTCTGATGCACGCCTAAAGCCAAGTCGAATCCATTAAAAGGACCAAGAGACAGAGACATGCTGTGAAGACTGAGATAAAAATTGATGAGGGTGGATGGCCAGAGAAATAGATTTTAAAAACCTTTATGTCTTTTCCTGTTAAAAAAATAGATAATATTTATTTCAGGCTAATTTTCCATTCATTCTAATACATATTATGGGCTGCATTTCTTTTCAAGAGTGACTTTGAATAAAAAGGTTTAATATAAAATGTATTTAGTTGAATTTGACATTCCTTTCTAATTTAAATAATACTATGACTTTTTGCTTCCCATGGTAAAATTTAATGTCACCGACAAGGCACAGTTTTGTGAGTCCTTTCTGGTTTTTTCCTTCTTTGACCGAATGCTTTTGCAGACTCCTCTCTCTAGTGTTACCCAGATTCTTTGAAGCATTATCTGATTTCAGTGCTGAGCTTAACCATGTCTTCCAGGCTCTCAATTCAGTTCCTCATTCCCTTGTCTAGCTGCCCGGGTCCTCTCGGGCCATCACCGTTCTGAAAAGTCCAAGGCCATTTTCTGAAATGTACTGGCTATTCTGATGACACAGAGGTTATAGGCTTGAGTGGAAAGAAAAAGGAAACAATAGTAACACGGTCTTCATGCCTCAGGTGCATTCTCTACTCTGTCACCGCAGGGATCTGGAAGGGACGGGTCATATTCTCATCACCATCCCTGCTTTCTGTGTGAGGACGCTGAGATGCAGGGACCCTGTGGAAATGTTGCAAGGATGCAAGGTCAACTCTAACGACTCTAACTTGGGCACCGTGGCAGGAGAGTCCAGGTTTTCATCCACTGTGCCATACTTCACAGAGCAGTCTCAGAATTCATTTGGACAGCTATACTCAAGGTAGGATGGGCAGGATGTGTGTGGGAAAAATGTTGGGCTGAGGGCCATAAGAGGCCCTCCAAACCTGTGCAAACAGAGAACACTCCCTTATATGAAATAGTTCTTCATCTTATTTACATTATATAAATGCTGCAGACCTTGTGGAAAGGCCACTTACACAGCACCAATAAGATCAATACTGAACACAGGCTCTGGGGTCAGACAATAAGGCTGATGTCAGGCTCCATGCATTTCTTCCTGGGCGGAGTCCTCTCACCACTTCTGACCAGATGTGAGACAGGGTCAACTCAGTCATCCTGCTTGATCCTTGTTCCCTTACCTGCAAAATGCAGACTGCAAAAAGTGACCACCTCAGAGGGTGGAAGAGCAATGCACTTCAACTATTTAGTACAGTGTACATGAATGCTCCCCACTCCATCTACTGCCTTTACTCCTATTCCACAGATGAGCAAACTGAGGTCCAGTGAAGTGACATACCATGTCCAGGGACATTTGTCTTACTCATGGTAGAGTCTGTATTCTACCCCAAGTAGACAGTGTTTTGCAAATAGCATTTTTCTCCAAGGTCTGAGAAGACACTCCACATAGCATCTGGTACCTGAACAAGCTCTTCATTCCAGGGTTGCCTTCTGCCTTCCCACAGTGTAGCAGCCACGAACGTGGTACCTACAGAAGATGCCTCCCTGCTGTTCCAGACTCACAGTTGCCTGTGATTGGATGGGACCTGCCTCCATCCTGGTCAGTGCTTACTCACCCTGGCCTGAACTTGCTCTGCTCCCATCTCCAGGCGTTCATTTCTTTTTTTCCTGAAAACCAAAGGAGGAGAAAGGAAGGCAGAAATGTCAAGGCGTCCAGGCTTGGGAGCCATTCCCTCCCTAACCCTGTCTCTCTTCTCACTAGCCCTCACAGGAAAGCTTGTCCTATTGAAAAGGTGACTTGATTTTGGGAACTAAAGCTAAACAAAGGAGTTTTTAGTTTGCTTTGTGACCGTAGTGCATCTAAAACTCACTTATGTCGAGTGATTTCTGACAGAGAGTATGCAGGAAGGTAAGAGCACGGACAGACAGAAATCATGGTGTATCATTAGGGTACATTAATGTTTGGTCAGAAGCATCACCTCAGCTCCCTGGCACTCCTTTATACAAAGAGTCTGGAATATTCAGTCGGGGACTTTACCCCAGTCTCCTGGCACCCATTTTTGGAATGCTGGGTAGAAAACTCTATTCCAAGCTCCCTCCCCTGGGAGTTACCTCAGTCCAAACTCCACCTCTGAGAAAGCCCGCCATACAGTGACCCCTCCCCAGGGAAGTTCAATACCACTCCCGCAGGCTATTTAAACTGCCCCCTGGAGAATGAATGCATGCTCTCTGGGTTAGCCATGGTCTCCCCTTCTCTCTCTTACCCTCTCCATGTTTTCCTAGGGCCACCTGGGAGTATTGTCATCTACTAAACCTGAGTGTCTTTTAATTTGGTCTGATGTGGTCTGATTGGGATTGTTTGTGTCGGCAGAGAGGTTCGTTTAAGAAAACTACTTAACAATTAAGACACAAGGAGATTGTTTTCCTGGCTTCAATATGTGTCAAATACAGATTTATTTTTATTAAAGACTTCAGAAATCTCTATAATTTCAAGTACAAGACACTCTCTAAAAAGGAATGCAAACCTCCCTGTTACTCTAGCGTTTGCATCAGAGTCTCTGAAAATGCTCTTTCTTCTTAGTAAAGCTAAGACTTTGGAATTTTAGAATATTGTAATGTTGCTGTTTGGTTTTTTGAGCTTATGTTCTTGTTTCACAGACCAGGTTGATCTCAAACTCATAATCCCCCTGCCTTAGCTTACTGAGTGCTTTGATTTCAGACCGTGCAAGTACTCTGGTCTAGGAAAGTAGGATCTATGAACTTTGATACTTACCTCTTTCCTCAAAACTCCCAAGGGTCCCGCGTCATGTCCTAATCGACTGTCAAAGACATTTAGCATCTGCCAGTCTGGGCTCCCTTTGGCTAAGAACACTTGTGGTAGAAACTGCTGTTAGAAGTTGGCATCTCTGTGTTATCTCTTCTGCATCAAAACTCTTCAGTTTGGGATTTTGCCATCATGCAGACAAGTAGAAGCACCCTGGACAGGGCTCTGTCATGCAGAGTCTTCAGAGATCCCACTGTTGTTTCTTTGGCCTTGATATCTCTGGAGCAGGGCCACATTCTACATCTCTGTGAGCTAAGCCTACATCCACAGCAGGTCAACACCCAGGATCACCTTCAAGACCCCCATTATTTTTTATGAACTGAAGCTCTGCCCTTAACTCACTATTTCCAGCAGGGAAGAAATCTCTCTTAAAGGGACAGGGCACCATCACCATGGCAAGGCCCTTTACATGGCTAGAGATCTCCACCTTGGTGATAGTTTTCTGGATTTATACCTCAACTTTTATCTTGTGAGGCTTCCTAGAGGCAGCCAGGTAACAGGTACAAGTTGGTAAGTAAATATTACACACATGGTAAAATTTGGCAGTTGTTCCCTTTGCCATTGATAATGCAGGAAGATGTCTGATCACACCATTTGATTTGCACTTGTAGGTAAGAACTCCAAATCCTTCATTACGTCATGAAATCTGATTTTTGTTTGTGACAGGCATGAACGCTGACCTCTGCCCTTTAAATGATCTTTCCGTCTCCCAGAAAGTTCATGAAAAGGTCACGGAGCTGCAGACGCCCACTCTGTGTGCATGGACATGCCTTTGTTATTGATCTGGAAAAAGACCACTCAGTTGCTTCACTGGATTTAGTTTTAACGGCCACCTGATCTGTAATTACAGAATTTTCTATCCAAATTCACACCTGAGTAAGTACAGAAACATTTCTTGAACCTTCACACAGCAAAATATGGCACTTTCTGGTCACAAGTTCAAATCAGGAGAGAGAAAAAGATGGCTTAATAGCTGGAAATAAAAACATCAGTGAATTTTTCTTATGGATTCCTTCATGTCAAATTCACATCGTGAGCGGCTCTGAGTTTTCCCTTTGGATCAGCTTGGCATGATCGAGGAGCAAAAATAAAAGTGATTTCTAGTATATTCTTGAGGTGATTCCTTCTTTTGATGCTGCCTGTCACTGTAAAAGGGGTTATGAATCTCTAGAAACCTGCTCTGCTGTCAGCAGCATTGGCCCGGGTTTTCAAATCAGCCTGCTGTAACTGGTCCAGCTTGAAGGCTTTAAATCTCTACTAGGAAACTATTGCCATTTACAAAGCAGGAGGATTGTACGGAAACGGTGAAAAATGCGTCCGCGTCATACTTAGAATGATCGTGTGGGGAGGATATAACAATACCTCTCCAGACGGTAAGCACTACGTATATTCATATCTGGCGCTATTTATCTTGTAGATATACGGCGCGGGAAGGGCTAGGCGGCTGGCTGCTAGGCTCAGAGCACTGCGAGGGAGAGATCCCCAGCTTTGTCATGGCTGTATATCACCGCAGCTGTGCCCTTTGATTACACTGGGGCGCCACCAGTCATTAATAACAGAGAGAGCTTTTTGTCTGGCAAATGCATCGCTGTACAGCCCTTTCTTAACACCTAGGCATCTTGATGGGGTGGCAGAGGTAAATTAAAGAGGAAGCTTGTTTACTTGAAGGCCCTGCTTGTGAAAATAGAGGTGGACCCTTCCAGGACTATTGAAGGAAATGGATCCCCCTCACCCTGTCTTATAAGCCTGAAACATTTTCAGATTCTGTCTTTGCTCAAGGGAGTCCTGTCATGAGTCTTGCTCAAACCGGCAGTCTGAGTACAATATAACTATGCTTTCATCTGGGCGGTGGTGGCTCACACCTTTAACCCCAGCATTCGGAGGCAGAGACAGGCAGATCTCTGTGAGCTCAAGGCCAGCCTGGTCTACAAAGCAAGTTCCAGGACAACTTCCAAAGCTACAGAGAAACCCTGTCTTGAAAAACCAAAACAAAAAATTATGCTTTCAATTTCAATCACTGTCATATTTCCCTGGCTACCAGAGAGTCACAAAGCAGTCAGAACCCAAGAGGACAGTTACTCTGTAGACTTGGAACCCAGGTATGGCCAGGGCTGAAGGTGTTTTGAACTCAAAGTAGAGGATGAAGCTTCCCAATGAGGAGAGACAGAGGCAAACACCGTGCTTCTTGGTCCATTGCCGATGTGGTCTCAGTCACGTTCTAGTGCTGGGACAGAGCACAGGGCAACTCAGAAAAGAAAGCTTTTAATTGAGTTTATGCTGTCAGAGAGTCAGAGTCTGTGACAGCAGAGCAAAGGCCTCGTGACATGGACAGCTGAGGGCTCACATATTAATTTACAAGCAGGAGTCAAGAGAGAGAGAGAGAGAGAGAGAGAGAGAGAGAGAGAATACTAGAAATGGCAGGAGTCTTGAAATCTCAAAGCTTGCCTCTAGGGACACTCATTCTCCAACAAACCACACCTCCTAATCCCTCAAAACAGTTCCACTCACTGTGGACCAAGCATTCAAATAGATAAGCCTGTGTGAGCTGGTCTCATTCAAACCAATAAAGCACTGTTCCGTTCAAGGCATCCTGAAGTTGACCCAATGCTAGGGGACTTCATTCAGACTAAACTAGCTCAGAAATGGGTTTGTGAACGCCGGGCCATCAACCCATGTAGCTCTTTAAATGCCGAGTTGTAATGACCACATGCTGCCCATTTTACCTTTCATTTCCACGGCTTCCAGACTCTGCAAGCAATCGCCATTGCTTGCCAAGGCTCTTCTCAGAGCTTCTGGGATTGTTTTATTACCTCCAGTGTGGCTTCCCTTAGCTCGGAGTTAATCCAAGAAGATTTCACAACCCGTTAAATTCAGTTCAGTGTTTCGCCATCAACGTCTGAAACAGAAAGCCAAGGAAGAGACTAGGAGAGCACAAGGCAAGTCGCAGCATTGCACCGAAGAGTTTGGCCACTGGAAGGGCTTGCGGTTGCGTTGGCGTGTGCGCTTGCTTTTCCGGATCACGTGTGCTTCACCCGCAGATCCTCAGTCCCAAAAGAGTAAGAGGCTTCTAGGCTATTTAGATAGAGAACAGGTGATGGCAATGTTATTGCTTTTTTAGATCGTTATTCATCTTACCTAACTGGGCCACAAGGAAAGTCACAGGCAGGTGCTGGTGTTTTAGCACCCATTGGCTACTCGCCAAGTTCTCAGTTTTCACTTCATTTTCATCTGTTTTTAATATAATGAAAACAGTCTTCAGGGTCAAAGTTCACAGGGTTTTATGTAGCCCTTGGCCTTGACCTCAATATATGGCTAAGGTTGGCCTTGAACTCCTCCTGCCTCTGCCTCCCAAGTTCTGTGATTACAGGCAAATTCTAGCATGCCCGTTCAAGAAAAGAAGATGAATTTTACACTGTTTTGTTAATATTTACTTTCATTATGCTCATTTTTATGGTAAACAGCACTGACTTATTGCTGATAATTGTTAATAAAGTTTTAAAACAAAATCAAGTTCGTTTTTAAATAATTTGGAGAGGGCCAGTGATAAAGGCACTTGCCTCAAAAACTTGACTACCTGAGTTTGATCCATTCCACATGCCCCCTCAACCATCTTGCACACATGCATGGTTATAATCTGGGAGGAATTAAGGTAGGGAAAGGGATATGATCAAAACATACTGAATGAAAACAATCAGAAAACAATAAGAGGAAAAGAACCAGTCAATTTAAAAAAAATTATTGAGAAATTTGGAATTTGAGAAGTACGTGGCTGGATGAAACATAATTGCCATGAAAATTGCTACAGTTGAGTGGGAACTATTTATCAGGTTTTATAAACTACTGCCAGAGTAATCTTGAAATTCAAATCAAGTCCTCTCTGCTTCTCGGTGAAGCAGACTCTGAGGCCCTCCTTCAATCCTATCTTTTCCTACACTCACACGTGTGCCTGTTCTGTTCCTTCCGATAAATGGAGGCTCCAGTTTTGCCCTCAGCCAGGCACTGCGCTCAACTCTGCTGTTTTAAGATGGCATGGTAAAGACAGGCAAGTAAGAAGGGATAAGTCTTCTGAAATCCCACACGTTCGGTTTGGGAGCATGAAGAAGATGTGCTGAGGAAGTAGGGTGGGTTGTGCAAAGGAGTCTCAAATGCCAGAGCAGCAGCCTTACTTTAGAGGGCAATGAATTGCCACTGACTTGGAGGCAGAAAAATGTCCTGATGCCCGCCATTCCCAATAAAGCCTCTTTAAAGAAAGGGTGACTCTTCTTGTTTCTCATGCTGTGATAAACACCATGACCAAAAGATCCTTGGGAAGTAAGGCTTATCTTATCTTACAGTCCATCATCAAGGGGAACCAAGGTGAAAACACAAGCAAGAACTTGAAAGTGGCAGAACCCACGAAGGAGCGCTGATGGCAGCTTGTTCTCCTTTGGCATGCTCAGATAGCTTTGTTTATACAGCCCAGATCCACCCACTTGCTTGGGGATGTGTTACCCACATGGGCTGTGCTCTCTCACATTGATTACCAATCAAGAAAATGCCATACAGGCCCAATTTAATGGAAGCAATTCTTCAACTGAGGTTCCATCAGCACAGGTATGTCAAGTTGACAAGCAAGATTAGCCATCACTGTGACACAAATGTCCAAGTGACATGCAGTGTGATGGAGGAGGG